>PVJA010016810.1:0-42785 GCA_004027025.1 Myocastor coypus
CTGTAATCCCAGCACTTGGGAGGCTGAGGCAGGAGGATTGGTGCGAGTTTGAGACCACCCTGGGCTACAAAAGTGAGCGCAGGATCAGCCTCAACTGCATAGCGAGACCCTGTCTCAAAAAGACAAAAAAAAAAAAAAATAATAATAATAATAATAAAAGAAAAGAAAAGAAAAGAAAACAGGCAGCAGCCTGCAGGAAGGGGTCTGATGAAGCAGAATGCAACCAACAGCGAATCTGCCACTCTTTTCTCTTCAAATTCTTTATCTTTTTCTTCTTTCTTTCTTTCTTTCTTTCCTTCTTTCTTTCTTTCTTTCTTTCCTTCCTTCCTCTTCTTTCTTTCTTTCTTTCTTTCTTTCTTTCTTTCTTTCTTTCTTTCTTTCTTTCTTTCTTTCTTTCTTTCTCTCTTCCTGTGTGTCTGTAACTGGGGATTAAACTCAGGTCCTTGTGCTTGCCCAGACAAGTGCTTATTCTACTGAATTATCTCCCCAGCCCTTTCTTTGAATTCTTAATTCTTAGCTTTCTGAGTCTCATTGCTGAAACCAATGTAACTGTTCCCTTCTGGACCAACCATTCACATAAGCTCCACCATGAAATGCTCTTTCTTGTCTACCTGGTTAATGGACACACTGGGAATGAAGAGTTTAGCAACCTAATCCTAGGTGCTGCTGAAGCTCTTTCCTTCAGTGGAGCTCATGCAGCACTTGTTCCTGCAGCAACAGCCACTGGGTATCTTGGTGGCCCGGTACCCTGCTGTGGCCATGCAGAGAGCAAGGGGTCTAGAGCTTTTCCTATGCACATTTACGCCTAATGAACATAAATCAATAATTGAAACAAAGTTGTGCCTCCAAACCTAATTTTTGAATACATTTCTGTCTTGCAAATAAGTCCTTTTTCTACACTTCATATAAATTTACTGCCACTTCTGATAAAATCTTACCAAGGTAAGTTCTATTTCACAAAAATCAATCAAAAGGAAAACTGCTTCTACCCTGACTTTTTAGCTACATAAATATTAACTACCAGTCCTTCCTCTAACAGGAGAAGTACGAAGTATTATTCCTGATTTAAAACCACTCTGTGACCTTGGGGAAAATATTGCTAAAGCCTTTAAAAAGGATAAAAGCACAACCAAAATGGAAAGAACAAGATTATGAATAGCTTTCCTAAGTAAAATGCAATCATGTGATTTAAATTATAGTTAAGATTCATTTAACGAATAAGAAATGATAAAAGTTCTGCAAGGTTTAAAACAACTCATTTATTATATCCCATCAAATTATACCTGCATTGCCTAAGAGCCCACACTGAGCCAGCCTTTACAGGAATGGTCCTCAGGGTTTATCAAGGTTTGGTGGCATGCCAAAGAGCCTGCCCCAAGGGAGGCAACACCTTGTTGATGGGCAGCCTCATTTAACCCCAAATTACAGATTTTAGTCCATTCTATTTGAAATGTGTAAAAGCACATGAGATCTCAGGATTAGCCTGGTTTTGGATCTTCACAGTGTATTTTACATTCGGCAGCAAAGGACAAGTTGGTTAGAAGTATACTCCAGCATCTTGCTCCTGAACAAGCAGGCCAAGGATCTCCTCATACGTCATCCTTTCTACTGCAAGCTGAGAAGATGCTTTGTAATTTTACAATATTAAGAAACTAAAAGTATGTAAAGTAATACATCCCAATAACTAAAATGAATAGAATGAGTGGATTCAATTAATTCTACTAGCAAAACTAACCAAATCAACAAACAGTATTTAAGTGGTCTTACGTAAAGTTATAAAGTATATTTTAATATTCTAACTGATTAAGACTGTTTTGTATGTTTGTCGCCCTGAACAGGAGCACCTTTATAGGACTTATGACCTATAATTTTACTTGCAATTTAAAGAAATATATGCATTTATCAGGACAGCCATAATAACTGATGACTAGTTCCAGTGGCAAGATCGCGGCAGGAAATAGATTTAGTAATTTAAATGTTTTATAAGTTTTTGTAATTGAGGAAACTTTTCATAATCTGACATTTGTTAAAACCACTTATTAGAAATTATGCAGCACAGTAGCTGTGGAAATATGAGCTAGCTTCACAATTATCAAGTCAGCCTATGGAGCCCTTCCCTATTGTACGTAGTGGCATAAACCCCACGGCGGCCTATCAGCTAACTGGCAGGCAGGGGGCTGCTCTATTCAAAGTGAGAGATACAAGCTGCAGGGCAAAAACCTGGCAGCTCCCATCTGACCCCACAATCCCCTACTGGTGACAGCTCCAAGCTCCATGGCAAATTAGGCCTTCTCATATTACAATTGGAGAAGACAGATTCCATTAGCAGTATCTGAAATTGAGTGGAGAGCTGCACTGTTATCAGACTTGACTCATAAGCACTGCTATTAATCAGAGCTATGATAGCATTTATATATTTCAAGCTATCTGCTGCCGCTGTGATATTCTGCTACAAAGGGTTGATGGGACTTAGGAAAGTGAACAATAGAGCTTTCTGGGAAAAGCAGAGTAAATCAAGAAAGTCTATGACTTCCGCACATTCTGAAGGGATTGCGGTTTACATAAATTTTCTCCCAATTGGAGATTGAGCTCTTCCTCATCTTACACATGGGATTTAGTTGTCACTCAATGGTAACAGCTGTGAAAAGGTGAAGCGGCCCACCGCTCAGAATATTGCCTTCGCTTTTAAAGCAATTAACCCATGAACAGGAGGATACCTGGTGATATCAAAGGGATTAGGCCAGCCAGTGCATTACTACCATTTCCTTGAGCTAATTCTAACTCTGACTAGCTGTCAGAAAAGACTCTACAGTCTTAAAAGAGTTTTTGCCCTGCTTTTTTCCCTTCAAAATGAAGCGCTGCTATTTGAGCCTAATATGTCCCTCTACTTATAAGAAAATGCAAATCAACCAAGCTCTTAATATGCTTAACCAGTCTGAGTCAATGAAATTTTAATACAGTATGGGGGAAATATATGATCAATTAACCAGGGATCAAGATAGATATCCTTCTGAATGAAAATTAATGCTCCAGTACTTCCCATTCTTCTCCAACTACAAAAACTTGGTGACTATTTGTTACTTATGCATAGTTACTTCTGAAATTAGGAAGAGCTTCACATTATTCTCTACGGCAATAATCTAAAATATCCTCTGAGCTGCAAAATCCAAATGTCCCTTAAGCAGGAGATTCTGCATTCTCTGAGGTATGGCACTTTAATTTTCTTTTCTTTACTGAATGAAATCCTAAGAGAAGCTGTAAGAATGTCAGACACAGGCCCAGAATCACATACTTGCTTTCCAAAACTATCATCCAATCAATTTTTAGCAACAACATAAGGTTTAGAAACGTGTAACACAAAAATGACCAAGTTCTATGTATGAGAGAATCTACCAGAAATATTTAAATACAGTTGAAATTACTAAATTTTTTGCAGTACACAGGCATAATTTCAATACTTTTAATTATTAATATTCATATATTCTAGAGAACCTTCTTGACTCTTAAGGTCAAGATATAGTTTCTTACTATACAGTGTTAGTGGGATTAGTGTTTTTATGTAAGCTGCCAGAAATAATGCTTTTTAGGGGAAAAAAGTATGAAAAATTGCTTATTAAATGGCTAGTAATTTTATCTTGTAAAAAATACACTAATTTTGATTATAAAAACTGAAAAGTTTACTTTCTTTTTTTAAAAGTTTTACTTTCAGTTCATAAATGTTCAACACACTGTTTTCTTGGCCTGAATTGCGGCCTTGGCGTTGAGCTATATCCTCAGCCCTCTGTGCATTTCTTTAGGTTGATTCAGGGGCTAAGTTGCCAACCTGCCCAGAGTGGCTCCAACTTGCTGTCCTTGTGCTCTAGCCTTCCCACAGTTCCACCTGGCCACTGATAGTGTGAAAAGGATCCACCGACTCTCAAGCCTGCCAAGAGTCCAGTCCCTATCCTGTAACTACCAGAAGAATGAAGATGCGTTGTCGACCTGCAGTCATCAGCAGGTGCACTCTGCCCTGTAGAAAGCGCCATCGTGCAATGCCATCAAGACGTGTCCTCTAACGACACTGGGACATATAAAAGGCAAGTACCGAGATGCTGGAGAGGCGACTTCAGCTCTCCTCCCTGTTTACTGCACAGGACACCTTTCTATGTTTCCCAGAAATAATATTGAAACTCAAGAATTTGGCAAAGTTAAATGGTGTTCATATTTGTGATTCATATCACTTCTAACTTTTTAATTTTATACTAATAGGATTTGTGAAATTCAAATAGAATAAAACATTCTAAATATACTATTAAATTTAAAAATCATTTACTTCAAGAGTATTAAAATAGAATCCTAGTTCCCATAAGTCCCTAACTTCATTATATAGCTTAAATACACAGATGTATACCTGAATTAAATGAGTATTATTTCATAAAAAAGAAATATATTAAGCTCCTATAACATAACATATGCTTAAAAATGCCCCTGAAGGGACAATCCATAAATAAAAACAGAAACTGGCACACTCTTGGGATTTTTTTAATTCAATAAACTACAATGACACAGCTTTCACTGTGCTGTTTTACTCATATGCTTTCTACATTAGAATAAAGCACACAGAAGTGAGTTCTTCCCAACTATTAGAAAAGATTGACCAAAAAATGCCATGTTAATGACATCTTACGGCTTTTAAAGGGAAGAGAAAGACGCAAGAAAAGCAAAAATTACGCAGTAATTGGAAACAATAAATAAATTGTTCTTTCAACCTAAGCTATGTTTACTTGGAAAAAATGGAGCTCTCAACATCAACACTTTTAAACAGAAATTTGCTTCTGAAATATAATGTTTGTTTAAAAGGTATAGAACGCCTTTAGGTCCACCCTAAGAGCTAAATATAGTGAATGCTATGTGAACAATTACCTGAAAAAAATCCCTAAACCTGTTAAAAGAATTAATTCCCTGCTCACCAGTCAGCACTAATCCTACATGTACAGTAATGTTCTCTTAAATGATGGGAGAAAGGAAGGATAAAGCTGATTCCCAGATCAAGCCCTCCAACATTCAGGAGGATGGAGTGATGATTTGGTCTCTAAATGGAGGAAGTAAGGAACCATCTCCTAAACAGATTCTGGTGAAGGAGTCATCCTGGGCAGGAATGCATTCACCGTGTGTGAGGACTGAGAGAGAGCCAGCACCGCAGTGGCTGTGCAAAAACTGTCCTGCTGTTGGGTTTACATGTACAGGAGAAAGGTTTCAGAGGTTAAGTTCAGGTCGTACAACAAACGAAATTGTAACAAGCCAGCTGACACTGTATAACGTCTTCTTCCACTCAATCAATAGGCTACTGTTAACTCTATTACCATAGAGATGGCTTCTCCCTTCGGAAGGGTGTCTATTGTTTGACAGAATAGATCTATAGATCTGCCATTTGAACTAGGTTGTTCCCCAAGGACATGTACCTTGTCAATTATTTGTATTCAAAATAATGAAGTATTTTCAAATTAAAATGTGTGGGAGAGATGATATTGTTAGGTCTCCTTTTAAAAAGAAAATAACTTGCCAAAGTGGTAGCAAAGCCACCCAAATGTCCCACTCAGTAGTATTACAGTTTTAACTTAGAACATATGTCAGCAAATATAAAATGCAACATTAATGCTGTATATTAGAAGAAAAGGGTCCAGGCTAGTAGGCTTATTTAAAAGTCATATATCGGCATGATAATAAAGCCTAATTTTATTATTTATTTATTTATTTATTATATTTTAGGGAAGGGTTACAGGGTGTTCAGGGTCTCACTACTAGGTCGGAATCATAGTGATCCTTCTGTTAACAGCCTCCCAAGAGTTGTGATTACAGGTGCATGCCACCACACCCAGTCTAATAAGGCCTAATTTTAGATGTGAATATAAGAAAATAACTGTCCAAAGCTGTTTAGATTCTGAAAAGATTTCTGTATATATATATGTGTGTGTGTGTTATAGTGGTTCTCATGTGGCATGGCATCAACAATATGGTATAAAACATAAAAAAGTTTTAGAAAATGAATCACTTCATTTGCCTAAAGACATTTATATCTATGTAACATTTAAATACATGTATATGCTACATAAAACAGATGAAATACTGAAATAGGTATTAAGTCTTACAGTGTCTTGCAAAAAATGAACAAATTATACATTCAATATAGAACAAATTAAATTCCACATTTCAATATACATATTTATAGATCAACATCTATTGATGGAAATACTAATTCTCAAATATAAAAGACTCAGCATAATTCTAACCAAAATTATTCCAATCACTTAGAAAGAGTATATATGTATAACACTAACGAACTCAGAGATATTATTGTCAATCTTTCATAAAGATTTGGCTTCACTGAAAACATGTAAGATCAAATAAAACTATATAGATAAAAATGTAATAAATGACCAACAATTAGAATATTTGAATCTGAAAGTTCTCTGCAAATAGATTTAAATGTAAATTTTAGAGTTACAATTATGCTAACTTTTCCTTTCTTATAAGTAGTTAAAAAGGAATTTGGAAAGAACTTAGCAGAAGGGCAGTATTATGGCTATTACATTATAAATATTGGTCTCCAAAAAATAACATGTGAAATATCTAGTAACATACTATATTTACATATAAAACCTGTTTGTTTCTTTTTGAGAAAATCAAAAAAGATAAAAAGTTTTTGAAAGAAGTGCTTTATTTTTCCCTTTTCACTAAACATAACTTGTTTTTCATTATCATCCTCTTGGGCACTGGTCAGACCAGGTTAAGAATAAAGGAGACAAAAACATCAAAGACAAATGAGCTAATCAATACCCTGAACTATCCTGACCTAATTTTTAAGAGCCGAGCAGCTCTGGCACTAAGAAAGCTTTCTCTCGATGAAGTCAGTGGGGCTGATTTGCCTGCCTTCCCTAGGGCTATCACAGAAGAAAGTGAAGCCTTAATACACCACATCCCAAATGTCATTTTCTTGGCCAACAACTTCATTTCACAAAGTACACAACACATTCACATTGAGAGTATTTAGAATGTAACACAGGCCAGCTTGATGGGCCACTGCCCGTCAGCAGTGTTGTGAGTAATTAAATGATATTTACCATTTACCCAACGATGATCTTCATACTGTTGGATTAAACTGGCCCATCTGCATCTTGCTAACATGACAAACCTCATTAGTTCTGCCTAACCAGAGAGCCTTCACTCCACAGTATGAAGCAGAACCGACTGTGCAATCACGTGCGGGCTCGCATGTACACAGAGCGACTGCATAGCCACAGGGTGCAATCGCAGGCCTCAGGGAACCCCTTGGCTACAGTTGTCCACAAGAAACCACATCTCCAGTTACTCAAAATTAATTTTAACTCCTCAACTACTGTACCTGAAAACGGTGACAAACAGTAATGCTGCAGCCACTGCTCCAAATAAGCCACAGAGGAGATTGACGCGGTAGGCAACTGTCCCAAAAGGCAACAGTGTCATTGCCAGCTTAGCCACTAGCGTGAACAAAGGGTAGCCAGGAGGATGGGCGACCTATGGAAAATGGGCAAGTCAGAAGCTTTGCATCTGGGCCAGGACAGTCACACTGGCTCGAATCCAAAACCAGCCCTCATCTCAGGCACGTCTGAAGCACCAATGACCGCAGGCGTGAAGGGTGGTTCCCTATGGTGGCACAAAGAAATATTTTCCTTAGTGGGTTAACCAGCGTCTACTGTGTGGGCATCACCTAGACATATGTCCCTGCCGCTTGACCAGCAGTTTGCTCTCTGGGGTCACAGTAGCAGGGTCATTTAAAAGACAACTGAAGAAAAACAGGTCCTGCAACAGCGTGGCTAGAAAGTAGAAAGGACCACACTGCTATATCGGATTACCACCACGCTGACAGTCCTAAGGTCTTGCCTAAAGGGATCATGCACCATAATAAAGTTTATTAAATAATAAACTTATTAAAACTGTTAACCCGATTTATTTTATTCTCCACAGCTTAAACAAAATTTGGGGTGATAATGGGCCAGCTACCGTATATATAGTAGAAGCTTTGCTTTACAATTGAGTTTAATTGGATTTAAAACTTAAAGTAAATTGTCACGTACTGTACTTATAAGTTACTAAAAACTAGGGTTTGAAAATAAATTAATCTACTTTATTCCATGCTTAATTAAACTTTCTTAATTCCTAACACTGTTAATGAGACCATTGATTAAACAATAAAACTAATACTTACTCCAAGCTCGTGTGCAGCTGTGATCAGCTCCCCTGTGAAAAAATAATGTAAAACCAATAATTACTATTACAGAATGACACTCCTCCCAAGTTTCCAAAATCCAAATGCTTGCATGGGGGTTTTGCATTAATTTGACTGGATCAGACTAAATCTGTAGAGATTTAGCAGCGTGAAATAGTCTAAGAATACTTCCCCTTTAGGTCTCATTGAACAAACTATCTTTGATCATTTTTAAATAATTGGTCAGTGGAAACACAAATGAACTTTGTTTTTTGTTTTGTTTTTTTAAATGCCAATTTTCCCTCCAATAAGTCATCTCTCCTTACTCGGATGAAAACACTTTCTCTTGGCATTAGTGTGACGGGCTGTGCTCTTCCACAATGTTATCACAAGTTAGGAACAGGCAACCTTAGGACACCTAAAACGTGGGGAAGCCCCGGGGCTTGGAGACCACCGTGTCCTTGTCCGCATTCAGTACATCCAGTATCGTCAGTTTCCTCTAGGTTCTTTTGATGAACTCTACAGTAGCACATTTTCCCAAGCAAGTGACTCATTATATTCTTGACATATAGGTCCTGTGATTGTTACTAAAAATGATGATGCAGCATCTATGCCTATTTGCTAACATTTGAAGTGTGCAGAGGACAGAGACCATTTCTGACTCCTGTCCACACACTGTAGTGGAGTACGATGCCAGATTGGTCAGTATGCATGATCTGTTAAAGTTATTACACTTATCTAGAAAAAGTATGTCCATTTCTGTCCTTCTAGAGATATCATTTCTCTGCTTTTCATGTCTACAACCCCACCTACAGTTTGGACCTTTTCCTGCTCTGGCCTGCACTATCGCCATAGATTTAGTGGGTAAGTTCAATTCATCTTTATAGAGAAGTTTATTATTCTCGCCACCCTCATGCCCCTCAGCCCACATACCAAAGACATAAGTGGTATCCAATGCCCGGGTGGAATCTTGGCGGCTGCTCTACTCTTACTGAATGCAGTTCAGATTCCTTAGCATTTCACCCAAGGTTCCTGGCCTGGCCTAGCCTTGTGTCTGACATTGGGGCTCACCCAGTACCGCTCTGGAGGGGTCTTATTTGTACCTCTTATTGCATTCTCCCCAACCCCAATGTTTTCCCAGCATCCTCCCCTATATCCTCCAAGGCCTAGTCCAACTGCCACCTCCTTGGTTACTGCCTGTCTCACATACCTCGCTCCCAACCAGAACTATCATCTCTTTCTCCTCCACCGAAGCTGCCTGACCTCTCAGTTCAGCACATCTGTAGATGGCCTCATACTCTGCCTAGCTCTCCTCACCTCTCTTCCACCAAATTTAGAAATATTACCTAATCCTTCTAGGATCCTGCCGAGATCCTTGCCAGTGGCCTTTCCCTTCTCTGACCAAACGCTAAGAATGTAACTCATACCTGGGAGACTGATCTTGAGTGATCCCTGAAGCCTCTAAGGGATGCATATGGCTCTCTAGTCCCTTACTTCAGAGCACAAGTGGGAAGCGCCTTGGAAACCAACGTACTGTTTCCCCACCCCAGCTACTTCTAGGAACTAACCAGGGCCCCTTACAATCCAAGCAAGTAGTCTACTGCTGAGGCCCACCCCCTTCTTCTCAGTTTTATTTTTTGAGCTAGGTTTAAGCTGCCTAGGTTGAACATGGAAGTTGCAATCTTCCAGAGTCAGCTTCCTCAGTAGCTCCAAATTTAGGCACACACTATTACAAAAACAACTGTTTGTGATCCAAAAATGTGTACAGTTCTTCCCCTATGAATACTCACAGATGATTTATAGTTTAACTTCATACTGGGTTAGCTCTATGCCCTGCGACCCCAACTGTTTTGATGGGCTTATTATTTACTCTCTTTCATTTAAAATGTAAATTATACTTAACATTTAAAAAAAAGTTTTGGGTCCTCCCCCTCCCCCTTTGCCTCCAGGTATGGTGGCACAGGCTCTAATTCCAGCACTTGGAAGGCTGAAGCAGGAGAAGCCCTACAAATTCCAGGCCAGCCTAGGCTATACAGTAAGTTCAGGGTCAGCCTGGACAGGCACAGTAGTACTGCCTAAAATACTTCTTTTAAAAAGAAGTTCTTTCAAAATAAATTTAGAATTCAACAGACCTTTATTAACGCTCATTAAATGTTATACTTAAGTCCGAATAAAAAAGATGCCACACTACTCAAAGCCTATGATGTACCTACTCTAGGATAAACAGCTAAAGGCAAAAAATGTTTCTAAACTGAATGTGAGAAAAAGAAATGCATAGTAAAAAATAAACAACAAACAAAAAGGCACCAAACTCGGCCTCCAGGGTTCTTGTTTGAGGGTTTCAAGTCCTACATCGTATCTACCTGGTGGTCATCATGCTATTTTCTTTAGTGGAAGAGTGCCCAGCATGCTCCAGAACTCCCTGGGGCTAATAGGACCTGTTGGCACCGTGGCCCCAATTTTCTGAGGAATGCTGAAGCACACTCAGATTTGAGACCACTGGAAGAGATTTTAACATTTCCTTTTTAATGTTAACTATACTATGACTATGCCAGTGAAGAGGTCTGTGAGATGTTACACACTTAAAGTACACAGCCATATATGTTAACTTAGTGAAGGGTGGATTCCCACTCCTGCTCCTAACTGAACTATGCGTGTCAAGTAGAGCAAAAACACTTTTGGCAAGCCACACAATATGATGGATTTATGAGCATAAATCAAGACTTAACAGGAAGAAGAAAAAATGCTTTATTTTGGTTTGGAGATGGGTTCTGTTTATTAATAGAAAATATATTTCATAAACATTCAAGGAGAACAGTACATTCAACACAGAAAATTATCACAGCTATAAACAAGTCTCCATGTGTATCGCTGTGTAGTTGGAAAAGTTTATCACTCCCAAAAATAAACATCGAAAAATTAGAAGCAAGCACTATTTTGATCAACCTAAATAGACAAAAATACTTGAAAAAGTTTGGTAACTCAAGGTAAATACATTAAGTTTGGTTTTTTTGGGGGGGGATGGGGGATGCAGTACTTATGAAAATATGGAAGCAACCATAAACTTTAGATATCACTATGTAAGTGCTGGTGGATTTAACAAAGATCAAAGAGCACAGGTTACAAGACCACTTTCTGAGGTTAATCTACTTGGGTTCTTTCCATGTTGGCCCTTCCCGACACAGCTTTAGTGTTCTCCTCTACAACTAGAAGATAACACCGCCTCCCTCCCAGTGCAGGGGAGGATGACCTGCATCAAACACTTGGACCTGGCACCCAGTTAAGTGCTTGGAAAATCCCGGTGACCACCCTCATCCTGCCCCATACTGACGGCCTAAATAATTCTAAGCAGCTTTAAAAAACAAAAACAAACCTAACCTCTGAATGTTACCCAATGTTCAAACAAACACGAAGCTATTCCCGTTTCAAAATGAATCTTGGAAACATGGGCCCTACTACACTAACATAACCGCATCCCTATCTGTTCAACAGGACAAGGAAAAGCGAAGTTAATGAGCTGGAAAATGCAACATCAAGGATGCTGGATGTGGTGGATGGCTCTGAAGACGGCCCCCAGTAATCCCCTACTCCTGTTGTAATCCTCTCCCCCTTGAACTGGGCTGGATTTACTGACTCCCAGGAATAAAACAGGGCCATGGCGTATCACTTCTAGGATTAGGGCACAAAATGACAGAGGTGTCAGGCAGAAGCCTATCTCTTTCTCTTGACATAAGTCTGCTACCTTAGGACACCAGTACAGCAAAGAACTGGATGAATTCCGAAGCAGACACCCCCAAATATAGCCCAGGAGGAGAGCAGCCTAGCCTAAAGGGTCAAACTGTCCCAGGCTTCTGACTAACAGAAGCTGGAAGGTGACATGGAGCAGCACACCGTTTGTTCAGGGCGCAGATCCACTACTGGAAGCCACTGCCCCACCCTGACAAAACTAGAAAGCACCTCCGGATGATCACTTCATTGGCAGTACACCAGAACTCTAACCACAACTGGGACGATCTTCTTTCTAGTCTCAAACACGTAACAAGTGTGCGGGTCACTTCCAGGACCCCGGGCAGGCTTTTCTCTCCTACAGAAGCAGTAAGCTTTACGATGTATCTCATTATTTATTGTTGTTGTTTTGCTATTATTATTATTATTATTATTATTATTATTATTATTTGTTTTTTAAAAGGTTCTCCTCCAAACATTCTGCCTGGCCGGCTCCTCAATATTCACCCAAAGCACCACCTCCAGGAAGCCTTTCGCGCTCTCCTGTCCCAGCCACCCTGACCTCGGTCACAGCTCCCCGACACCGTCTCCACAACTCAGTCCCCCGTAAGACGCGGCTGCTCCAGTCTCGGGCGCGTCCTCTCCGCACACCACCTGCTCTCCAGGACATCCGCGACTCCTCCGGTCTGAGACCCACTGAGGTGATGTGCGCGGACTGCAGAAGAGCGGCAGACAAACACCCAGGCCCGGAAAAGCGACCCGGGGAAGTGGCGAGGCGCCTGAACCCTCCGACGGACCAGCGGACCGGCTGCGGCCGTGCGGTGCAACCCGAGCGCCAGAGACCCAGGGACCGCCCGGCTCGGCTCGGCGGCCCGCATACTTTACCCGAGTCTCCCCCTGGCACTGACGGGGGCAGCGTGACGGTGAACACCGCAGCCACAGCGGTGAACACGGCGATGCCGCCGCGGAAGCCCCCGGAGCGCCCTCGAGCGCGGCTCCGGCCGTCGCCGTGAGGACCCATGGACCTGGCCGAATAGGGGAGACGGCGAACCCGGAACTCAGCTCGCCGCCGACCACCCGGCGGAGAGGCCAGCGCCGCCCGCGCGCTGCCGCGGAGACTTCCGGGTGGAGCCCGACAGGTGGGCCGTACCATTCGGCACCCGAGTGGGGGTGCGAGCACGCCACACACTCGAGAGTCGGCCCTGTCGTGCCCCGGCCGCCATCGCAGGTGGACGTTTCCACGATTATCATGTACTATCACGTCAATCATCACTGGAGGAGGATACGTTAAGAAAGTCATCGTGGACATAGGTCCACGGACTCTATGACGATTGCCCCCCCATTGATAACGACTTGGTCGGTTCTCACAGAGATCAGCGCAGCCTCGAAAACTGAGAGCTAGAAAGGGATGCTGTCGCCGCCTGTGGTGTGGGGTGGAACTGCACAAAAGCGTGAGCGCGTTAAAAGAAAGGCTGTATGGTTCTAGAATTTTGCAAAGCAAACCATAAATGCTAATCAATATTATATACTTAAGTAAAAACATCCATAGAAATTGCTTATCTATAATGATTCACTACATTACTACATTACTACGGTAAAGAATATTAGAGATATGTACAGAGAGAGCTTTAGGTAACCCATGATGGTTGGACTTTATCCACAGGCCAACCGAAAAGATATAGGATAAATATTTATTGTTTATGCTTCTTTTCATTCTACAGTGACTTAGAGATACTTCCTGTAATGTAAACTATGAAGTATGGACATATGTACTCACATAGAATTCAACGGAGAGACAGAAGTAATAGGAAATATATGCAGAGTATTATAAGGTTTGATGCCCAGAGTTGTCTCATGTAACCATGGGGTGGCTGACCCTGTCTGAAATGCAGAGGGCAAGCTATGAGGAAAGGGAGGCTGGAGTTCTTGGGCGAGGGTTATGTCCAGAAGTGGACATTCTTCTTCTTAAGTCTTTTCCACTGATTGAATCAAGGTGTTCACGTTATCTACTGCAATATTCTAATTTTAACCAGAACAGATGAGGGCCTTTAGCTGTATCTACAAAATGCCTGCACAGCAACACCAAGATTCATATAATTCAAAAGTTAGAGGATGTAGCTAAGCCAAGTGGTAATATCTGAAGATCATCACAAAGGAAGGAATATGTAAATTAGGAATGGCACCTCAGGTTAAGGGCAAGTCATCCTTCATCCAGACTGCTTGGAACCAGAAGTGTTTCCAGTTTCAAAGTTTCCTGTATTTGAGAATATTTGATTGGGCTTTAGCAGCTGAAAATGTCAGATCTAAAAATTTGAAATCTAAAATGCTCTAAGGGCCAGGGACATAGCTCACAGGCTGAGGATATAGCTCAATGGTATAGCCCCTGCCTGGCAGGTATAAGGTCTGGAGTTTGATTCCCATACCAAAAAAAAAAAAAAAAAAAAAAAAAAACTTGAAAAAGATGCTCTAAGATCATGTCAGCCTACTGTAGCGTCATGCATCATGTAAACACTCCAAAAGTCACGAATATTTGGAGCATTACATGCAGATTTTAGAATTTTTGGTGAAAGTGTTGAACCTGGACATAACCCTGAGATCCTCTGATATCCTGCATTTGGTTCTAGGAGTCTTGAAAGTAAAAAAGAAAGAAAGAAGGAAAGAAGGAAAGAAAGAAAGAAAGAAAGAAAGAAAGAAAGAAAGAAAGAAAGAAAGAAAGAAAGAAAAGAAAAGAAAAGAAAAGAAAAAAAGAAATAGGCTCATTTCTGTGGTTTCTCATACTCCAGAGAAAGACTTCTTTCTTCTTTGCACCTACAGCCGGCCTGGAGCCTCACGTGAGCTCCCAGGGTTGGCTCTTTATCCTGGCTGCCTGATTCTCCTGCCCTGTTCCATACCTCATTGGGCAGCAATGCAGTGTCTGGCTGTTACTCCCTTGTGGCTTCCCCTGGCCCCACACTGTGCGTGGAGGCAAGGGAAGTGAAGAGTTCTTCATTATTGCTGAGTAGGGGTGGGAGTGTAGGAGGTGACCCCACTGATGACATAGAAAAGACAGGCCTCATGGTTGCCCACACTCCGTGAAGGGTCTGGGTCTCTCCTCAGCCTTCCGTGATACCACCTGGTGGGTATATTGAAGCATTGTAGAGTGTAGGTTTCTGGGTTTTCCATAGAGCTTTTGTTAGTTTTGCCTTTGGTTTCTGATGCAGTAGAGAGGGTATTTTCTACATTAATTGTTTTCTCGTCTCTTGGTTCTTTGCCTAGGAAGATCAGGCTTTTTCTTAGGCTTCTTTTCGTCTGTGTTCATTGGCATCTGTTATGGTGGTCTGTATCTAGGTGTCGCCCCAAAGCCTCATGTAGTCACGGGGGCAGCTTCTAGAGTTTGTGATTAATTCCTGTTCCAATGCTGGGGTTATGGCTGTGAGTGCTACACCTGCCCTGAGGCAGACGGACTGAAAGCCACATAGGAGAGAGAGAGAGAAAGAGAGAGAGAGAGAGAGAGAGAGAGAGAGAGAGAGAGAGAGAGGCCCGCACCTGCGTCAGCACAGCTACTGCTGCTCCTCCCTTTTGCTCTTGCTGTTTTTGCTGTTTTCTGCCACTATGAACTGCTGCCCTCTGCATGTGACACTCTGCCTTGGAGCCAGCTGAATATGGACTAAAACTTCCACTAACTATGAGCTAATTAAACCTTTCTTTCCTTAATTTTGAGGTTAGGTATTTTGTCCCAGCAATGAGAGAAAAGTAACCACTGTAGCAACTCTGGGTGGCCAGCTTCCCTAGCAGCCAAACCGGGAAGCCAGAAGCGAAGGTCCAGAGCTGGCACCTGTGCGCCATTGTTTAGATGTCAAAGCTCCTGCCTGGCCTGCCTTCTTTTCTCACCTGTGCATGTCTTGGTAGATTTGTGTTCTATACTAGGTCCAGGGTGTTTAGTTGGACCTAACAAGAGGAACAAGGCAAGTGCATGGACTCGACTCCACCTTTCTGGAAGCAGAAGTCATTCCCCTTTTGTTTTATTCTTTCTGAGTATGCCTAGCAGGTTTACAGATACAAATGCCCTTGAATTCACCTGAAATTATAATTTAGAAGTGTATGCCTTTTTTTTTAATTAAATTTTTTTTTCTTGTTTCAGAACCTTTGTTTGTTTATTCACTCATTTTTTATGGCCGGCTCAGCCTGCCCCGAGGGCAGGGCTGGCGCAGCATGTGGTGCTGGGGATCGAACCACGGCCCCTGAAGCCGCCCAAGCTTTCCCAAGCAGGCACGTTAGACCACTGAGCCATCCCACCGGGCCCCCTAGAAGTGTATGCCTCTTAAAACCCCTCTTGGTATGAAATCAGTTGTCTTTATCTTACTGATATCAATGAAATTCCATCTGAGAAACTGAAGGTTAGATCCTAGAATATTATCCAATAAACCACCTGCAATAGGACAAAAACAACAGCAAAAATCCCAGTCAAATGCTCAGAAAAATAACTTCAAAATCCAAATGTACCAGTAAGCAGAGAAATCTGAAATAAAAGCAGAGCAAGGTTATTTTTATCTCCCCAGTCATCAAAAGTACTATGTTAATACTCAATAGGAAGTGTGTATGATAAAGGAGTTTGATGAAACAACATAGCCATGTGTTTTAAAAGTTCTGAAAAAATGGGCTGAGGCTAGTGCTCGGCTGCGGAACATTTGCCTGCATAAGGCCCTGGATTTAGAATCCCTTGTACCATAAAAATAAAAAACAAACAATAAATAAATAAATAAATACACAAAGACATGCTCAACTTCGTACTTATGGAAAAGCACATTTAAAAATCACAGTGTGATACTACACACCTAGCAGTTGTGCAAAAATTAAAACCTCACTACATACAATAGTAAGTGTGTGCAGCAACGTAAATGTTACCAGAAGTATAAACTGGTACAAACACTTTGAGAAACAGATGTTTTTCTAGTAGAAGAGCCCATCACCCAATGATATCACTGTAGGTTTTCATCAACTATCCAGAGCAGTATGTTCCTACTGACCCCAAGTCAGAACACCACTAAACAGCTGAACTGTAGAACAGAGGAATGCAATCTAGGGTCTTTATTATGCAAGGCAACAACGTAAAGTCGAATGAATGAATCAGAGGAAGCTGCGATAGAATGCTACAAACAACAAAGATACAGTATTGAACAAAAGAAGAAAGTCGTGAAAACTATTTAAAGAATGACTTCAAAATGGAAAGAGTGAAGGTAGACAGTATTATTATTGTCTGTATTATTATCAGCGTACGTCCATAAGGTTTGAGACAGTAGCACAAATGGTGAGTCAGTGAGTGATAGCTGCCTCTATAGGTAGGTGGGGTTGCGAATGGAAGGACGCTTGTGGGCATGGGATGTTTTATCAATATTTCTCTGCTTGACTTAAGGGACAGTGGCATGGATATGTCCTTTGTAATTATTCCTTAAACTATTTATAAATGCTTTGTGTATTTCAAAACTTTTAAAAGTAAAGAAGTAAGATTCTGGAGCAATTATCTAGGTGGGCAATTTTAAAATGAATGTTAACCAGTGTATGACCTGGGTTGACATAAGGTAACTCATGAATTATACTCTTTTTAGTCCTCTGTAATGGAGGAGATCAAGGAGATCGGGCTTCCACTCAAGAAGAGTAAATTTCATAATAGAACTAAATTTTCTTTCAAAATTACTTGTGGTGATCTAATGTGACAGAGTACTTCACTCTCTTCTAAAAAATCTGTCTCTATCATCTATTTATCTCTATCTATCTATCATCTATTTATCTAACATCTATCTATCTATCATCTATCATCTATCTATCAGCTATCATCTATCATCTATCTACCTGTCATCTATCTATCTATCATCTATCTATCATCTATCTATCTATCTATCTATCTATCTATCTATCTATCTATCTATCATCTATCTATCTATCATCTATCTATCGATCTATCTATCTATCTATCTATCATCTATCTATCATCTATCTATCTATCTATCTATCTATCTATCCATCTATCTATGCCAGAAATTGAACTCAGGACTTTGCTCTTGCCAGGCAGGCACTTGTGCTGATGAACTGCACACCTGGCCCAAATGTATTTTTTGTACATAATCTTTGTAACCTTTAGTAAGACCTTGACACAAAAGTAAAGACAAATGAGGTAAGTAGTCTTTTTTCCAGTTTCAGGCAGAGTGGCTAGAAAATTCAAACCACTGACTTACCAGGAAACTTGCAAAAGAAGTAACAACTGACCTCAACCCAGAAGAGTCTTATAAGAAATATTAAAGCGCCATTCCTTTAAGATTTGATGAGCTTGCCGGGCGTGGTGGCTCACGCCTGTAATCCCAGCACTCGGGAGGCTGAGGCAGGAGGATTGGTGCGAGTTCAAGACCAGCCTGGGCTACAAAAGTGAGCTCAGGACCAGCCTCAACTGCATAGCGAGACCCTGTCTCAAAAAGGCAAAAAAAAAAAAAAAAAAAAAAAAAAAAAGATTTGATGAGCTTGTACTTGAATAATTTAAGTAGTGCTTTTAAATGTGGTACTTGCAAAATCTGTGTTCTAAATCAGTTTGAGAGAGAACTTTTTTTTTTCACTCTCACTATGACAATGGTAAAAGAAGGACATTTCAGGTGCAAAGTGACCACTGAATATTAAGACTGTGAGTTTTTCCCAGTACCCAGGAGAATGCCTAGAACATATTAATCACTCAAGCATTACTTGGTAGGCTGGTATATAGTTTAGCGGCATAAGCACCTGTCCAGTAAGCACAAGGTTGTGAGTTTGATTCCTGGTACAAAAAAAAATACTTTGTGATTGACTGACCTTGATGAGTTTTTCAGAAAAGATTTTATCTAAGCATCCTAAGGAAGGTATCTCCCATATCTAGACCCAAGATACAATGCAAACGACGGGTGTTAAGATACAGTCATTATGTGGGGTAGCTCAGAAGGTAACTATGGAACTTCCATGATAATAATAATTTCGAAGTAACTCAAGGAATGACCTGTGTTCAGATCCTGAGTCTGCCAATGATGCTGACCTGTGGACTGGAAGTTGCACCCAAGGTTTTTTTTTTTTCATTGTTTTAACATTTGAAACAGGATCTCACCAAGTCAGTGAGTTGCTCAAGCTGAGTCAGCACTTGTGATCCTCCTGCCTCAGCTTCCCAGAGTGCTGAGATTATAGGCATGCACCGCCATATCCAGCTATATCAAATCTTTTTTTGTGATATACAAAAATTTTCTTAAATTTTCTGGTCCTCATATTCCTCATCTGATAAACAGTAATAATGGGAATTCAATCCACATGAATTTGGACTAAAGATTAAATTGTAAGAGAACAGAGCCTGGCACATGGTGACCACAATAAGTACTATCTTTTGTTATTATCTAACATCTAAAAGAAATGTTGTGGGATGTGATTTTTAAATGGGCCAATACAATGCCTACCTTTCTACTTCTGTTTCAAAGTTAATTAGATAGAACTTAAAATATTTTGTAAAGAGGGCTGGCCAGAGAGCTCAGTGGACTAAAGTACTGCAAGCAGACACAGAGTTGGAGTTCCATCCCCTGGCCCCCAGGGCTGGCCCTGGCCCCCAGGGCATGCTGTGACAGCAATTGAGCCTGGGCATGGTGGAGTGTACTTGTAATCCCAGCACTTGGGAGGCTGAAAATAGGAGGATCACTATGAGTCCAATCTGTGTAGTGAGATTCTGTAGATCTTATACTAAATGCATTAAAAAAAAAAAAAAAGAAAAAAAGGAATTCTCCTTCCCTTTTGCCCACAGACCTAGTCCTAACTTCACATGCCCAAAGTCATTAGGCATTCCTGCCATGTAAGAGGATTTCTACGCTCTGCAACTTTGCCATGGTAACTGATGTAGTACTTGACTTCCAGCCTAATATGTTTTCCATGTCAGGTTTTCAGAATTGATGCTCATCTAATTGTTTAGAATCTAATTGTTTAGATCTGAAGCTAAACAACCAAGGTTTTAGATATGTAGCATCTTTCTGAGTGAACTGGATAGTTTCCCACATACAAACACAAGGAGAGATTTGAATTCACTTGCTTTGAATTACACAAGGGTCTCCACATGGTGTCCCTTGGGAATCAGGAACCCCAAACTGAACATTAGGTCACTGTTGCTACGCCAACCTCTTTTCAGAAACTTGAAATTATTACCAGAGTCACTGGGCCGCGCTAAACACTAGAGCTGAGGGTGTTGTCTCCAGTGTGCTTGTGATGATCTAAGTTTCCAAGCTGGGGAGAAAAGATTGGAATAGGTGTCAGCCTGTATCTCAAAGATTTCTGGAGACAGATACTTCCCTTGGCCTGTATAAAATGGCTAGTGCTGGGGTTTAGGAGAAGGAAACATGGGTTCAAAAATGTGTTGAGATCTAGAGAGCAGGTTGGTATTATGATGGTCACTGGAAAAATGTCATGGTAGGTTTATCTACCTAAGGCAGTGTGGCTTGTCTTTCTTGGCTGTGAGTGAGGTTGGCCCTCTCAGGCAGTTGTCACCAGTGAGCATGGGAGCTCAGAGAAAGTTGGGATGACTTCAGCTGCTCTGAGCCCTGCACTCCCCCAGGTCTCTAGGGCTGGTGGTACAACCCTTTGGGGAATGCCTGAGGTGTTGGTTCCTCTCCTGTCAGATGGGGCTGGTGACAGTGGAGTCCTCATCCTGAAAGGATGTGAAGAGGAAGTCCACTTTAAGCAACAAATGCACACAGGTGAACGCCTGCACCTGTCAGACTGCCACTTGGAGGATGTCGAGCTGACCAGGGAGCGCCATTCCATTCTGAGGGTTTTATTTCCCTGCAAACTGAACCAAAGCATGGTGGAAATGCTCCCTGGAGGCGTGTTGTCTGGACCATGAGCTTGGAAGAAGGACATTCAGAAGAAGCTGACTACAAATCAATGGAGAAGTCCAGGTACTACTCCTCAGCTGTTACCATTAAGATTCCAACATACAGGTGGAGACCCAAGTGAGACTTTTCTTGCCTGTGTACAAGCCAAGATGGGTGTTTGAGTTTCACACAGGTGATGCTGTCCTAGATGTGACAGCCATCTATCAGGTGCGTGTCCCTGGAGACGGAGGAGGATGGTGAGAGTACGAGCGTGGGAGTGTGGAGTGGACTGAGAGGTGGCGTGAGTCACGGGGAATGTCAGGAGCCTTGAGGTGGAGCCCAGCTCCCCGTGGATAAGGAAAGTTGTGGTACCTGGCAAGGCTACCAGGAGCGGCCATTCTTTCATGGCTATAGGGCAGTGGTGAAGGACATTTTGGGTTCAGCTCTTAGCTCCACTAACTAGTTGGGCAAGTTGCTCAACTTTTTTTTTTTTACTTTATTTTCCTGTCTGCTAAGTGGGGACATGGTGAGGATTCAGTAAAATGATCTAGGATAAGTGCTCAGTATCCAGCCTGGCACAGAGCAGGTACGCAATAAAGGTTGTCCATTATTATTTGTTTAAAAATATCAACTGAGTACTGTGAACCACTCTCTGTGCACTGCTAGACCCTTAATGGTTTCTGGCCTCCCAGATTTTATGAACTGGTGATGGATACGATAAATCATCTAGAGATGGGGCACTGTTTACTACAGGACATGCAGATCCAATTCTCCACGTGCCCCTGGTCTCCCTTCAGGCTAGGCCAGCCTTGTGCTTCTTGTGGTGCTGACAGCAGCCAGGGCAGTGTCAATGGCAGCGTCAGAGAAGAAGGCCTTGCATGAGGGAGCTCCCAGGAGGTCACAGAGCAGAAGGAAGTGAGACCCGCAACCCCAAGGGAAACAGGTAAGTAGCCAGGGCAGAAGACGGAGGCTGGCCCAGAAGAGGGCTCGGACCGTGGGGTTTATACCTGCCTGCTGGGGTGGAGACCCACCTCTACCAATGCGAAGGGTTAATACAAGTGCAAGGGACGGGACTCTGCTTGCTGCATAGTAAGCGCTCCCAGACCATAATAGTTCTATGTAGTCCCATCCCCAGCAAACCTAGAGCTAGAAATACTTGTTCTCACATTAGGGATGTGCCCAGCCAGGGGCTGTGAAGAGGCTGGGTGACTCACCCCAGTGACAGCACCAGTGAACACAGGGCAAGCAGGCAGGCCCACAGGTTCCTGGCAGGGCTCCTTAGGCCAGGACACTAACTCCTTTGCATCCTGGGTGTGACTGTGCATTCCCGGGTTGTTTTCTGAGCACCACTGTCCTTGGCTGGAACTCACTTCAGCGTTGTGGTGGGAGTGGGTTTGTTGTGCGAGCCGGGTGCTGCTGTGACTTGGCACACTGTGGGAGCAGGGACTCAGACAGTCAGGACAGGAGAGGGGACAGGAGGACACAGCTGGGGCAGAGATGGTGGCCAGGGCTGAGGGGGAACAGAGTCCATGCTGGTGTGGAGCAGTACAGAGCAGGGAAGGTGATGGGAGACTCAGGATATCACCGTGAGAGACACTCCTCAAGGTATTCCAAGGGATCAATTCGGAGGGCTAGTGATAGAGTTCAGTGCACGAAGGCAAGCGTGGGGGCCAGGGTTCAGTCCCTGGCACCGTAGGCCGCACTGGCCCCACCCCTGAGCGCTCTGACCCAGTGATGGAGTCTGTGTGTGGTGGCACATGCCTGTTATCTCAGCACTGGGGAGGCAGTAATCAGGAGGATCACTACAAGTCTGAGCTGCGTAGTGAGACCGTGAACAAAAGGAAAAAAAGAAAAAGGATAAATTCTGTAGACCAACATGGGAAAGCTGCTCTTATGTAGGATCGTCAAAAACAAATTATACTCTCTCTGTCTTGTCTCTTTCTCTCTCTGTCTCTGTCTCTGCCTCTCTCTCTGTCTCTCTCTCTGTCTCTGTCTCTCTCTGTCTCTGTCTGTCTCTGTCTCTCTCTCTCTCTGTGTCTGTCTCTCTCTCTCCCAATATACCTGTATCTGTTTCTGTCGCACTTAGATTCTCCCTTTCCTCTTGGTCCGTGTATCTGTTCCACATGCACCCTAATGATAATAAGGCCATCATTTAGGGCATTAGAAGCTTGCTGGAGAACAAGATAGGACTTGTCAAATTATAGAGACTAAATGGTGGCTAAAAACAGGATGATAGAAAAACAGTGATTTTATGTAAATCTCCATTTTTTTTTTTCCTTTTCCAGTCTGTTAAACCTTTGTTATACTGAAATTACAGCTCTTTGATGAGTAACATAAAACATATTTTGGGGAAGTAATAATAATACAGTACTTTTTTAAAAGGTGGTTTGACAGATGTGATTGAGAAAATTATCTTTAGAAAAAACCAATAGTGAATGCTCCAGGTTGACACTATAGAAATTAATAGCTGTGGTTTTACTTTGGGGCACAGTGCAGCCCCAAATGTGGTATCTCATGTGTTTTAGTTACTATTCTGTCATTGATGGGACAAATACCCACCCGACACACAAGCTTAAAGGAGGAAGGTTTCAAGACACTATTCCTGTTTTATAAGGACTGGAGGACGGGGGCTGGGGTGCTGCCCTGTCCAGGATGCTCTGCTCCATGCCTCTGTGCGAAGCCGCCACCTGGTGCAAAGGGGGGGCACTCTGACCTCGCGAGCTGTCAGTTCATCCATTAGGGCCTCTCTTGGCCACGCCCCCTCAAGCCCCACCCCTCAAGCCGAGTGCTTGCTTGACAGCCCCACCCCTCAAGCCATACGCTTGACAGCCCCATGATGTACATGAGGCTTTGGAGCGACAACTAGATACAGACCACAACATTCCGCCCCTAGGCCCCCAAAGACTCATGTACATCCCTTTTGGCGGCAGGCATTTTAGTCCATCTCTAAGAGTTTCCAAAGTCCCAACAGTTTCAGCATTGCTGAAAAGTCCAAGTCCCAAGTTTCCTCCAAGATCCAAGGCAAACTCTCAACTGTGAACACCTACACCAATGTGAAATTACGTACATCGAACATTCAAAGGCAGAAGATAAACATTGCCCTTCCAAAAGGTATATACACAGGAGGACTCAAACCGCTGGGGCCAAAACAAGTCCATGTCAGCGCTATGGGATAGGAGGGAGGAGAGAGACAGAGACAGAGACAGAGAGAGAAAGAGAGACAGAGACAGAGACAGAGAGACAGAAAGAGAGAACTCGTCATCCTCCTCTTTTTCAAAACATGATTCCACACTCTGCCCAGCCGAAACAAAGTCGCTTTCTGGGTTTGCATTCCCTTTTCTGCTCAAAGAGCATCCGTGGGTTACATGGCACGGGTGGAAGAAGGTTCCAGAAAGTCACAGAGGAATCAGGTTTGGCTTGTGGGCCGTTCCTCCCACAAACGCTCTTCAAGAATCTTCTCAGGAGCCTGGGAGGCCTGAGAAACCTGGCGCTTGGCATGCTCACTGGTATCTCAGGGTGGGGAGTGAGACAGGTGGTCTTTACTGTCCCCTGGAGGCAGGAGCAGCCACTCTCCACCTTTTCTGGAGGAGTCTGGGCTGCCCAGGAGGTCTTCGGTCCCTTCAGAGGGGAGCTCTGGGTAGAAGCCAGAAGCCCACTTATTTTGCCCGTAGCCCTAGAGCTGCACTGCCACAGCCAGAGCGCTTTTTTTATTTAAATCTGTTTTAGAATTTGCTGGAGCATGTACAGCTGGCAGGGTTAGGAGGAAGCTATTCCAGCTCTAAAGCCATTTAAAGGCCTAAGGGCAAAAGGACTTGGGGTCTCTGAGCCAGAAGGAAACTGAAGCACCGCGGTGCCCGACCTCGAGAGACCTGAGGAGACTTGCTTTCTCTGAGGAACGAAGACCAATGACGGCGGTGTCCTCCACGAGAGATAGGCCACACACTGCTATGAGGCAATAGTAGCAGTCTGTCCTGCCCTGCAGACGCCTGCCCTCATGCACGCTGGGACTGAGGAGTCTTTGTTGGTGACAAGGCACTGGACATGAACTCTTGCGCCTTTTCCCTTCAGGCTGTCAGCAATGTGTCCACATGGCAAAGCTCAGCCATGGAGAAGGAGGTTGGATTTCAAAAGAAACGATTCAGTAGAGACCAACACAAACTGGAGGTGCATTCTTGCAAGACTCCTTACCCCTTTCAAAGGGGGAATTCTGCCCAAGGGAGCCCAGTGACACATCTATGTACTGGGGCCACCGTGTTGCTGGTTTTATAAAGACATTACTACCTGAAGATACAGTTTATTTGTTGTTGTTTTGGGACAGGTTTTGCTATTCGTCCAGCCTGGCCTTGAACTAACAACTCAATCATTGGCCTGATACTCAATGATCCTCCTGCCTTAGCTCTCCCCCTCCCCCCGAGTGCTGGGATTACAGGCATGTGCTACCATGTCAAGCTGAAAATATAATTTAGGGATGGAATAAAAATATTTCTGGGTTTGGGGAGATAGCTAGTGGCACAGCAGCTGCCTGGCAAGCATTAGGTCATGAGTTCAATTTCCAGTACCTAATAATAATAATAATAATAATATTAATATTAATAATAATAATAATTCCCACTGCCTTATTAGAGCCATGAGAAGCTAATGCAGACCAAAGGGGAGCGTGAACCATTCAGAATATTGTCATGTATCAATTTTAAAGCTAAAGTTTTCAGTTCCACCTTAATCAAACTGGAGAACATCTCCCATTCCTACCAAAATCATTAAAGGGACATCTGTGTAATTAGGGGAGCTTTTCCCCCAGGCTCTTCATCGGCCTGCCTCGCTGGCCTATACGGAAAAGCAGCGTGGATCTCACGGCCCTAGAGCACCCTCTAGCGGTGTTGAAGAAAAGCAGGCACTTCCCAACCGGTGAATTTATCCACTCCTGGGAGTGCTAGGTAAATACTCCTTGTTTGGGCAAAAGGTTAGGTAGGCTTCTTCCCTCATAAAAGAGCAAAGGAAATTAATAGAACACAACGTGACAACTCCTCGCCTTACCATAAAGCAACTCCCTGCCTTCTAATTCTCTTTGCAGAAGAATGCAATTTTTCTTTTATCCAATGCTCAATGCCTAGGGCAAACAAGCAAGAATTATTAAAAATCTTCAAACCATCTAAAACAGCAGCCTGCGTAGTGAGGTTTTAGCAAAGCATTTTGTCCCCCTTTTTTCTTAAATCAGAGCCACATTCAGATGTTCTCCTTGGAGATTCTGTTTAACGAAGGGCAAGGGAACAGATACTAGAAATAATACCTAAAGTAAACTCCCTTCAGCCATGCAGTGTTATTACAAACTTGAGTGAATACCATTATTTCAGATAAATAAAAACAATGGACCAGAACCAATTTTACATAAGGTAATAGTGTTCAGTTTGTTGCACGGTTTGCTGAAGTCTTCTCTGGTCAGGCAAGTGATGATTAATTATAAATAAGAGTGTTTGTCTTTGCTTTAAGATATGATTCTTGTAAAGGCACACTTCATACACTAAACACACACACACACACAGCACTGCCGGTATGCACATGTGCATGTGTGAGTGTGTGAGTGTGTGAGTGTGTGTGTGTGTGTCTAAAATGAAGGATATGTGTTTCCTTGCTTTTATTTATTTATTTAATTTATTTATTTTATTTTTTTTTTTGGTGGGACCGGGGTTCAAACTCACGACCTTGCACTTGCCCAGCAGGCACTTGTGCCTCGGAGCTATCTCCCCAGCTCTCTTGCTTTTAAATGTAAATTATACTCTTAAAATCAAACTAATGTTGGGCTGGGAAGATAGCTCAGTGGAATAAGTGCCTGCCTGGTAAGTGTAAGGTCCTGAGTTCAATTCCTGGCACCACACAGACACACACACACACACACACACACACACACACACACACACACACAACATCAAACTGGAAGGGAAAAAAATCCAACACCACATTTATAAGAAATAAAAGCTTCAAAAGCCAGAGCCCTTATGTTCTATTGTGTTTAGACTTAAAATATGGAACTATTTAGAAAGAATTAGGGAGATTATATTTATTTGATCTCAAGTTGTCTAAGCAAGAAGCACATTTTTCATAGCTCTTTGGAATGACAGCAGGTCAAATTATGACATGTTTGTGAGCAACTCTGAAATATGTCCACTGCTCCATGGGAACCCCTGGACCTAAGTGCTGTAGGTTGAAGGAACAAAAGCTCACTTCTAAAAAAAAAAAAAAAAAAAAAAAAATTAAATTAAATCATTTATTTATCCATTCATTTTTTATTTATTTGGTATAGGGTCTCCCTGTGTAGCTCAGACTATGACAACCCTCCTGTCTCAGCCTCCTCCATGCACTGCACTCCAGGGTTGGAAGAGCATGTGGTATCTGGATGGAACCAGGGGCCTTGTGCTTGCCAGGCTGGTGCTTAGACTGCCAAAAAGCTCATGTTTTAAAGGTTTCTTTTAGAGGCTGTCTAGAGGTAAAGAAACTCTGGAAGCTGTTGCAGGTCTGCTCTTCATTTTTGCCCTGTTTAATCCTACTTCTAACTCACGGCTTAACGTCATAATTTTTGCGATGCAAACATTACGCAGCAATGTTGCATAAGTTTGCAATTTTGCAAGAATAAGCAGTTTGTTTCAAACTCCCTCAAATCCTTTCAACTCCGAAGAGGAGTTCTTCAGTGGGTGTAAATTCTTTCCTCTCCTCAAGCAGGTTTAACTTTGGCTTCATTCAACAGGGAAGGTGTCTTGATGATTAATGCTGGGATGAGGAGCTGAACGGGCTGGTGAAAGTGGGCTGAATCTAAGGTCTGCGAACGCGGTTTCCTTTACTACTTGATGACACGAAGAGCACGCGTTGATGCGGGTTAAAGGGCTGTGTTGCCTTATTAAATGGAACAATTAATATTACAAGTGTCTGAGATCACAGTTGAGAGGACTTCACCTAACGTTTCTGAAAGCAATTATTCCCAACAGAAAGAACATAACCCCTGTTTGGAGTGTAACTTAATATAAGGACTTGTGAGTCAAATGTTGAGGGCTTTAGAACTATAAGCCTTTGTTTGCAGCTTTATTAAAGAAAGCCTCCCATCTCCATATTAAGGAAGAGATGGGGGAGGCAGAAATCAAATGCCATAACCCAAAGCCGAAGTGGTTCCGACTAGGCGGCTGCACCCAGTTCTTCCGACAGTTATTTCTTCCAACTGGTGGCTCTTTCAGCTTCTTTGCCCTGGGCTTTCATAATCCAGAGAGAGAAAAATGAATTTCACCTTCCAAATGCTAGAATTGCTGGTGCAGAACGTAACCAAATAGGAGCAGCTGTGCCGGGGCCCCTGGGGCCATCGCAGGAAACCTTACAAGAGACTTAGCTGCGAGCTCCCTGCTCAGCTCTGCTTCCTGTACTTAAGAAGGGCAGGAAAAACTGCTACTGTGCTTTTGAAAAAGAAAGAAAGAAAGAAAGAAAGAAAGAAAGAAAGAAAGAAAGAAAGAAAGAAAGAAAGAAAGAAAGAAAGAAGAAAAAGAAAGAAATGGTCATGTGTGCACATGGGTGGGGGGACTCTCAGGAAATAAAGGATGACATAGATGTCCCTAAATCAACAAAATGGGACTGAAGCATTTCTGCCATTGCTCACAAGACCACTGCCTTCCAAATTAATGTATAGATACGCCACATGGGGACATTTCCAGAAGTAGATTCTGGGTTGAGATCCTGCATGTGTAAGGAGCACCCTCCTCCCTGGGCTGTGGTGCTGGTTTGAGGACACCCGTCCTGAGGGGAAGCTGGAGCTGTTTGCTGCCTTTCTGCTACCTTGAGTCTCCCCTCAACCTGAGTTTTCCTGGCGCCCAGTGTGTATGTGTGGATCTTACCTCTGACGCTTCCCTTTGCACCAGCACAAGGCCATGGCAAGAGACCGACCAGGTGGTGACAGTCACAGAGGCCGACCCTATTCTGAGGGATCCTGTCCCTGAACTGTGAGGCAGGAGACATGGCCTGAAGGTCATCATGCAACGTCAGCAACACAGGGGTCCCAGAGCGGCTCTCTAGTCTTTCAGAGAGCCACTTCTTGTTTGGGGGAGACAGAACCTTTGTGAAGAGGCCAGTCTGCCTCTCCTTGCTCCCCAGCCCTCAGGGAGAGGAGAGGACTGGATGTGACTTAGGCAGGTGGAGTGAACGCTCGCTCTCTTGACTCATCCTCGCCCTCAACACACCCGTCTGCAAGCTGACTTTAAGGACTGAAAAGGATCCCAGTGGAGCAGTGTGTTGTCAGCACACGCACTCTGCCCAAGGCTCACCTTCAACCCGGTAACTGAGGAATAGAATCCCAAGGGTGGTAAGAGGGGATCTGGAAAATGGCCTGGTGCCCCTAGACATACTGGCCAAGAAGGAAAGAAGAAATCTCTGAGGGGGGTGACAATGCCCATTTTTAAAGCCCCTGGGTGATTTCTGTACAAGTCTAGCAGCAGACCCTGTCTTGGGGCAGGCTCATTAGGCTCCCAAGTTGGATGCGGGAGGAGGGGGTCGGCACTCCCACCCCTCTGCTCACTCCAAGGCTCGTCGTCCCACTTCTCACCCATCACGGGACAGCGATCTGCCGGCCGTGGGTGCTGGCCAGTTTCTATACACTTACAGAGCTGCCCTGTGGACCTCAGGACAGTGATGTCCCTCGGGGCAGCTGAGCAGGGGCCACTTCGCTTTGTTAGTGATCCGTCCCTACCCTTGCCTGAACCCCCTAGGATTCTTTTACTATTGTCATTCACCTCTGAGGGTGGGGATTGTACCAACCTGCGAGATTAGATGGAGTCACGCACATAACGTCGTCCCCGGAAGACTCACGGGGTTCACCCCGCACCCTCACCTGGCCGGCTGCGTCCGGGAGCTGATTTCTACAGCTATTTCCTGATTCTGTCCCAACACCTCTGAGGTCGAAACACCTCACAGGACGGAGCAGTAATGACAACGGTGCTCATAAAATGCACCGGCCCAGGGCCTGGACCCAGGGGTGTTTTCAGCCAGTGTTAGGGCTGTGGAGTTAGCGGTACTGGCTGCTGAGCTGCCACCCTTGCTAGATTCCATCATTGGTGGCCCCTTCCTTCACCCTGCCTACTACTCTTCCTTCTCTGTTTTCCTTCTTTCCAACTTCCCCTCCTCCTCCTCCTCCTTCTTCTTCTTCTTCCTCCTCCTCTCTCTCTCTCTCTCTCTCTCTCTCACACACACACACACACACACACACACACACTCACAAAATATAACCCAGAGATGCTCTATTGGACCTACGGCTCCAATCCCCACCCCCAGCCCTTTCAGTATTTATTTTGAGACAAGGTCTCACTAGGTTGCAGGCTGGATTTAAGCTTGTGGCTCTCCTACTCAGCCTCCTGAGTAGCTGGGGTTCCTCTGGACACTCTGCTCTTCTCCTTCATCATTACGATGCATCTGCTGAGGCTCCTGGAGCTGTCTGTGCACCATGCTGCAGCAGCTGCCTGGAGAATGGTGGGGAGGTCAGGGAACATTCTGCTATTGGAGACTCCAGACAGCGTGGCTGGAGCCCAGAGTCTCACTAAGTTAGTTCTCTTTACCCCTCCCCCCCCAAACCTAAGTCCACACAGCTTGTACTCGGAGTCAGTCTCCCCTTAAGTCCGGGAATGCTGCTCACGCACCATGCCGCTGGCCCTCTCTCCTTGTTCCTCCTAGAGACATCTGGGTCTTCTCTTCACAGCCTGGCCTGGGTGGGACACAGACTTTCTAACTGGGCTGAGAGGAGCAGGTATCACAGAGGTCCCGGCCATCACAGGCCCCTGTGCCATCTCCCACTACAAGAGACAAACAGCGACTGCCCTGGTGTGCGGCAGTGTGGAGCATCCTGCTGCAGGAGAACACAGAAGACACTGGTCCTGCATGTGAGAGAGCTACGAAAACGTTGGAGAGAAAGCAGCAGCGGCACTAGGGAGGGAAGGATGGACCTGGCCAGATCCAGATGTGGACCAATGGGGTACACTGTAGGGAGAAATTGGAACACAACGAAGGCTGCTAAAGGCCAGCCCACTCTTCATTATCACCATGCCCAGTGGATCCAGACCTTAACAGAGTATCCTGCTAGTACTGCGGTCACCTGACGACCTAGCGATTTTAACTGGGTGCTTTATATTTACATGCTGAGAAATCAGTTCTCTTTCTGTCTGAAGTCTTCAACTTTCCTGTCAAGTGAATGAAGATTCGCATTTTAATTTCCTGCCCTGAGCCATTTCTAAAGCCGCATGCTTTCTGGGAGTCTTTTCTGGAAGGTGCAGTGTTTGGTATAGGCCAGGCCTTTACCCTCAAACCAGAAGTCAAAGAATGGATCATGGACAGAAGTAGGACAGAGAATCTGGCCTTCAGCCTTTCCTCTGTGGCTCCTCTGGGGATGCCCACTGTGCATGCAGCCTAAGACCATCCAGTCCATGGCTCTAGGGGTGGCTGAAGTGCAGACTCTTAGACGGCCTGGATCTTCCCTTTGTTTTGTTCATAGGTGCACCCAAAGATGAATGTTTGGTCAGAAGAGGTGGTCAGTAGATATATGCTGCTTCACAGAAAAATAAATAATGCCAGAGTGGGACAGCTTTGTTCACCTAGTGCAAATCCAGATTCAAAGACTCTGCATATCGGAAGATGAAGAAGCTTCAGGATCATAAAGACTGAGAAGAAACGGGGTGGGTGTATCCTTGTGGTCTGCTCCGGGCTGGAGTTTTCTATATTAATGGCCTTTAAGTTTGCCTTTGGAACACCTGGAAGTTGCTCTGCTTTTTTATTTGTTTGTTTGCAGCAATTGTTGGAAGAGCCCTTTCCAGAGCTGTTTTTGCAAGCATAGAGGTGGTTTGATAGTCAGAAGGTCATGGGTCGGGGAGGCAGCAAAATGGGAGAGAAAAGGGCTAAAAGGAAACGAAAGTTGAAGCCAAAGAGAGCAGGCTCTGTTTTGGTCCTTGTGTACCTGAGCGAATGAACGAGCAACCGCCCTTGTCCCTCCTCAGCTGTGGACTTGCTGCTGGAACCCTGCTGGAAACATGTAGGTCGTGGTAATTTGGGGGAGTGGTAACGCAGGCTCAAAAGCTGCAGCCGCTCTGTTCTCCCAGGAGCTCCGATCTCACCCACCGGGTCTGCAGTCACTTTCATGCCCAAACCCTCTGTTGTAGCAGTCACACTGAATAAAGTCAGACTCACCAGAGGCATTTTAACAGCTCCTGAGTGATGAGATCAGGCCGTGGGATCCCCACTGCACACTTCAAACGTATAGCCAAGAGACAGCAAATCGGGCAAGTTCTACCACGTTGCAAATCCACTTGAATCCTGGACTTCTCTGTGCCTTTGATCTGCTTGAGGGGGAAACAGCCTCCATTTTTAATCTGAGTCGATCATCTTAGAGATGTGTTCTGTTCCCCAGAGACACCCGGGAAGAAGGAGTACATAGATCAGGGAGAGTCTGGCACCAGGAGGCCACCGCCAAGCATTGCTGGCCCGGACACTGCTGCCATGCGTCCCTGGGGAGGTCTTCAGTGCGGTTCTCAAAGGTGTCTGCCTTACAGTTAGGACCATGCTTTCATGGGGGGGGGTGAGAGAGGAAAGAGGACAAGCAGATGCAGACGCTGTCTTACTTCCAGGGACGCTTCAAAGCCCCCATCCTTTCTTTCAGGGAGACACTTGCTAAGGTGGCTGCTCGTTCCACACTCACCGGTGGTGTCCAGCGCGGTGGGCCTGAAGTTAGCCTCTGCTGGCTCACACCCATCCTTGGCCTCTTACCCATTCCATGCTCAGAATCAGAGTCTGATGATCTTAAATCAGCCAGGTTGGGAATGTTTGTGGGAACTGACAAATGCCACCCATCGGCTTCTGCCCTCTGGGCGCTACTTTTTACCAGCACTGCATCCTCCTTCGTCTTCCTGAGCCAGGTGGATGCCCACTTCCTGAGGACTTCAGGCGAGCAACCGTCCTGTGCCGGTCAGAGCTGAGACCGTGCTTCCGGTCTGCTCCACTGACCTGACACTTTCACACCGAATGGCGGCTGAGATCACTCTGCCGCGTTGTTTTCCTAGCGCGCCATCCTTTACTACTCTGACATGGCTCATAAGACCCCTGAAGGCCACCTAATGCCACCAGGCCCTGGGAAGCCATGGGGCTAGAATGCAAACTGAGGGCCACCAATCCAGGTCAGTGAAGGAAGGTACTGAGTAACAGGTTCTGAAAAATCCCAGGTGACACATTTTAAAATGAGCGCTATTTTATTTTCAAAAAACAATTGAAATAGTATACCATATACAGTTGATTCTCTGTATCCTTAATTTGCACAGACCTTTTTGAGAAGGATTTTTTTTTTTTAAGCTGGCTGATGCTACCTTAAGGGCAGGTGCCAAGCTCCATGTGGAGGTGGGGATCGAACCACGGTCCCTGGTGCCTGAGTGACTTTGCCGAATCATGTGCTTTAACCAACCGAGCTATCTGGCAAGCCCCCTGTACAGATCTTTTTCTTAGAACAATATAAAAAATACTTACCTAGTATTTAATTCTATAATCGTAAGTCATCTAGAGGTGTTTTCTTTAAGATATATGGGAGCACGTGCATATATTCTAAGGGAGTATTATGACATTTTATGGGAGGAATTTGAGTGTCTGAAGATCTTGGTACCTGAAAGTACCTGGAACTGTGGCTGTATGCGACGTTCCTTTCAATTTGTTCATAACTGAGTCGATCTGTGGTTTTTAAAAGCCTTGCCACACCTTTTGCTCCAGTTCTGGGGCTGCTCAGCTGTGAAACGTTTAGGGATCAAGCTATGTCTTAATACCAAGAGCTAAAGCTCCATATGTAATGTGCCAGTAATGGGCACACATGTGTTTTAAATATTTGCTTTAATACTAATGTCAGATTATTTAGGGCCTAATCCGTTCTGTTGATTGGAAGGCCGCATGGGAGGATAAAGGTTCTATCCCTACATTAACACATTTTATGGGTTGCAAAGCCAGTTTCCCCCACTAAGACACAAGGTCATGAACCAATAGAATCCTCACTTTCTGAGGGTTTCACTGGGCTTAAAAAAAAAAAAAAAAAAAAAAAAAACAGTTTTAGAAAGAAAAAAAGATAATCTGTGGAATAGGCTTGTAGAAGTACTGCGTAAGTAAGTCATGTGAATTTTATGAAATATTGCTGTCAAGCCAATATGTGCTCCAATGCGCTCCTGCTAACATTTGCATCAAGTGGAATAGAAGGAAATGTTAAGAAGGTCTCAGTACAGAGCAATTTGCATAAGTGTGATGTCACAAATTGCAGTTAAGTGATTTGAGCAATATTGCACCCCCCCAAAAAAAACTTAAAGGAAAGATTTTTAGATATTTTTGTAACTTTTCTCCCTGCTTCCACAGATGAATAAAATTCCAATCTTAATGGCTGTTAATAGTTTTAATCTGTTCCTTGGAATTTATATTTGTCTAGGCAGGAACTTAGTAAACACTGGCTTTTAGGAAACTGTAATGTTAAAGTGATTTCCATCTGTTGTATAAACGCTCCTTTGTACCTGTCCCACGGCAGCACCCCAAATCCTGTCCCCCAACTACTCATAATTGAGCTCTCTTATTTTTTCCCTCTTGGAACAACAAAGTAAAATAGCTGCCTTTTCAGCTTTGCAGTGGCTTGTCAACGACTGGTCCATTTGCTTTGATATATTTCTCCCTCCATAATGTGCGCCGCACAGCAAGATCTCATGCAGTCTCCCGGGGGTCTTTCGGCACAAAGGCACCACTGCCTTGCAGGGCACGCCTCTTACCATCAGCCCCCCCTTCACTCCATGCAGAAAATTCTCATCTTTTCCCAAACTCCTCACTTGTCAAGAGATGTATGAGCACTCCCAAGGGCCTCCCCGTTGTTGAGGGCTGAGCCGTAGCCCGTCATGTACAGCTTCACGGCAGAGCAGAGCAGATTCAAGTTCTGACTTTGGCAATACCCGACCTTGAACAGCTGGCTTATTATTCCTCTCAGGCTCAACTGGCCAACTCCATTTTCTCTACCAGTTCTGCTTCATCACCCTACCCAATGACACTTAAGAAATGACCCTGAAGCCAACCGCACTCATATTAACCGTCCAGGGCTTAACAGGACATGTCTTTTCTTGGAGGCAATGTGTGAGATTACTATATAACTCACCATTTCCTGTGCTTCTACTTGATTTATTCTAGAGTACAGCGACATATTTATGAAGAATTGGATCTTCTGAGAAAGAAGCAGCCGAAGATCAGAGAATTAGACCTAGGTCTCAAGCCTTAGACTGTCCTGACAGTCCGATGGTCCCCACCTGGAGACCTGGGTACTGGATTTTTTTGAGAGTTGACTGGATGGGATAGGTAGGATTTCTAAACATGTGTTTTTGAATCTTTAATGGGCAGTAGAGTCACCTAAGTAGTTAAAAAAAAAAAAACAACAACAACAACAAAAAAAAAAACATGGCTAAGCCTGTATCCCACCCCTCTAAATGCTACAGTGGAGCATGGGAAAGGGGAGATTTTTTGGTTTGTAGGTACCCGTGTTTTTCTTGTTTTGTTTTGTTTTTTGTATTTAGTACAGGGTCTCACTACAACATTGGACTGGTAGTGTGATTCTCTTGTTTTCAGCCTCCCAAGTGCTGGGATCACAGGCACACACCACCATACCCAATCTCAATCACCCTTCTCAGCTCATGGGGGTGGGGGGTGGGGGGTGAGCGGAATCATGGCACGCCAGGGATCACACCCCAGCCACTGCACTCGGTGTAAACGTGCGCTTTAGTCTGCTGAGCTATCTGACCAGCCCTTGTAGGTGATTCTAATGCATACTGAAAGGGGAACACTGCTAGTCTAGGCAGGGAAGTTGCTCTAAACACAAAGTATTTCCTGGCAGTAGGGCATGCGTAATCATAACAGGTAAACAGGAAGCTTTTCCCAAGAAATGATTGCTAATCCAGTTTTATGTTGAGCCAAAGCACACCTGCATAGGGGCCAAAGCTTCCCAAATAAAAAGGAAGTGAATGATGGATAGACCCACAAGGAAGTTCAGACTGAGGAAATTTACAACATTAACAAATTTGGAATGTATCCTGTTGCATAGATTAGGGACTGTTGAAATGAAATGAGGCCAGGAGCTAATTATATGGAAATATTTCTATTTGCACATTTCTCCAGAAGGCAAAGTACAGACTACAACCAACATATCCACGCAAGTGACAAGAATATTAAGTTTTCTATCACTCCTTCAGCAAGCTACCTTTCTCGGCATGTATTCTGTGCTGCTTCTTATGAAGGTGAGAATAATATCAAACTCATTAATTGTCTACATTTTAGATATGATAAGACTTTGGTGTATGGTGCTAATTAAACTACAGAACAGTTCCTCTTGCTGCGGCCTGCATTCCAAGTTAGGGCAATTAATTCACTCACTTAAACTGATCAAGATTTAATTACCATCACTCTGTGCAATTACTCCATAATTAAAGCAATTTGGTTCATTCCACTTGCTGACAGTGTCACTGAACAGCCATTCACAGAACCTAAAGAAGTGATAATTAACTTAAAGAATAGCTCAGGGCAGTTTACCCAGAGAAGTTCACTGTTCGTTTTTCCTAAAATACCTACAATGAGCTAAAGTGAGGAGAAAAAATCCTGGGGTAATTTTTAAACAAAAATAATAATAAAAAACAACCCACTTTAGGGTTTTTTTTTTTTTTTTACTCCCCCAAATAAAATATCCAAAAGCTTATAAATTTCATAGCAACTTAAACAACTGCGGTTGCCATTGCTTTAACCTAACCATAAATTAGTGTCATGCACAAAACAAACAGAACTCAAAAAAAAAAAAAAAAAAATTAAGCACTTAAATATTGGTTAGGGCTAATTACTGTCGGGGATTAGGACCTGCTTGGGGCTGGTAGGGGTGGTGCCAACTATACTGATACAAAAAGAACACTCAAAATCCTGAGAGAACGGAAAAGCTGTTTAAGAGTTGTAAAGCCCAAGTTTGAAAGCAGCCAAGGGAAATGCACACATATACACAAGTGTGTGCACACACAAACACACACACGCAGAGCCATGGGGATAAACAGCCCCCTGCATTTACTGCACCACCATTGTTTTGCAGAGTAATCAAGGGACCAGCACTCCCAGCAGACTCCAAGCAGGAAAGACATGCTCTCAGAGCCCTGGTTAGCGCCACAAGAGGACTGTGAAAGAGCCAGTCCAGCCTTCCCAGCCCCTCTGGCTTCCTATATAGACCTAGGAAGCCTCCCTCTTGCTTGTCTTTCCTCCTCTGAAGACCATGAGGTCTTTCCCAGAGTCTATGCCATTGTTTGGATCATCAGTCTGCAGACTGGGGAGCCTAGCCACGGTTTTTACTTTCCTACATTCCCAGCGTGGTCTTCTACAAGGTAAAAGATGTGTATGATCTGGGGTTGCTACCACCCCTACCAACCCCGAAAAGAAACTAGAGCATGGGCTTTTAGCCTAGGACACTGAGATACACACTGATTATTGGAAATGTCAGCTGTCTCCTCTACTGCCTGCTGAAAATTTAGATTTTGTTTAGGTTTGAAAAGGAGATGCTATGATGGTTTGTGTCTAGAAGCCCCACAAGTGTCACATGGACTCATAGGCAGGACATTTGGAAGGTGGCAGAATCATGGAGGTGACCCAGGTGATTTGCTGCTGGAAGGTGGGATCTGGTTAGAAAATTTAGTCTCACTGCTTTATGGCCACTGTGGCGTCACCTGGAAGGGTGTATCGGCTCCCTGGCTACTGAGAAGGAGCCTCACCATAGGCCCTTCCACCATGCTATTTCTTTGTCTGATCCTGACAACCAATGGATTGGAACTTCTAAAATGTGAGCCGAAGTAGACCTCTCCTTTAGGTTGCCATGTTGGGTATTCTGTCCCAGCAATGAGGACCGTGACTAAAGCAGATTCTCCGGTGTTAAGAAAGCTAGACCATCACTCTCAGAACTATGGGGTCGGGCTGGGGAGATAGCTCAGCAGTCTAAGCACCTGGCCGGCAAGCACAAGGACCCAGGTTTAATCCCCAGTAGTGTATGCTGTGCCAGCACCAGAACCCAGGGTGCGCTGTGTAGGCCACTGAAACTGGGCATGGTGACACATGCTTGTACCCCCAACACTGGAGAGGCTGAGACAAGGATTACTGCAAGTCTAAGCTGCATAGTTCCAAATAAATAAATAAACAAGAACAACTGGATAATTTCATTATCTTGCGCTTTGACCAGGGCCAAATGCAAGCAGATCCAAGGAGATCCAAGGAGTGTGCGGCCCAGCGTTAGGCACGATGCCTGGTACTCAGTAAGTTGCCTCAATGTAGTATGTCCAATTTACACGGTCACATATTCAACCTTCTAGGTTCCTTAAATCAACATGTAAAAGTATCATTCAGGAACAATCCTTAGGCCCCTTTATACAGCCCCCAGCCCCCAGCTTCGACCACAGGCATGGACTTTAGTCTTGCTGGCACAAGGCTCTAACAATATACATTTCACGTTGCATTAGGAAAAAACGTGGTTTCACATTGGGGAAGAGGCGCATTAGCATACCGTCTCCTTTGCCTTCCCTCTGATCTCAAGAACACAGGTGTCCTAGCGCTTACATTTGTAGTGGAAGGGTGGAGGGGAGCAGGGAGGCCCACGCTGCCTGAAGAGGGCCTTTTCTTGGACGCTGCGTATTTGTGATCACATTTGTAAGGACGTACAATAAATCACCCCGAGGTCCTGGCTTCAGGGAAGTGAGTTATGTAGTCTCCTTCAGTGTGGACCAAAGTACCGAATGAATAAAAAACAGACCTCTGCCCACAGGAGCATGAGGCCATCTTCACAAGCCTTGTGAGGAACATTTTAGAAAATGTAAAACAGAGAGAATCTTACTGTGCTGATGCGCACAAATGGGACACATTTAGTACACGGTGGATGCGGGCATAATTCACCCTAACCTTGCATGTTTAATACCATTAATTCGTCAAAACTAAAAATACTAATGTATTCAAAAATGAGATTACACTGGGGCACTCCTCGCAGCCGTAATCCATGACTGATGGCTCTGTGACGCTGCCTGCCCAGCGCCGCCAGCCCACTGAGTAGGACACACGTGTGGGGTCTCATGGCTGTGGGACATGCTCAGCGTCTCCAGCTTCAGGTACAGCATCTCAGGAAAGGGGGTGGGGGTTGTGGGCTGGAAAAAGATTGCTCGACTCTCTGCGCACCCTGAGTGTCGTATTTCAGCAGCCAAACAGACGATTTCTATTTAATGTCAACAGGGCTAAGTCACCCGATTATTTTGGTAAAGAGCGTTTAATGGAAAGCAGCAGGTATGAGCCGCCCAACCAGGCTCGCAGTGACAGCCACTGAACTGAAGGTGTTTCTGGCGTCGTGAAGCACAACCAGGGAGGACAGGCGCTGTGGTGCATGGGTCATCGCAGCCCGACGGACAGCGCCCAGGCCCTGCTCTCCTTTCCTCCTTTGCTCAGGCTGCTGTCCACAGTGCCTTCTCCAGCCTCCTGCTCCACTGTGGGCCTGTACTGAGCAGCTACCCCAAGAAGGAACTCCAGGAGAGCTGGGTCTAAGCAGAGGACCAGGAAGCAGCAGTGCATGCCCTGGAGAGGGCTGGGGTTGAGGGAAAAGACCACAACGCAGACCTCTCTGAGTCAGGTGTGGCTGGCATGGAGCTCGAACCTGAATCAGATGCACCTTGAACTGGAGACTTAGCCCCTCCATTTGCTCCGTAAGAAGGGGACAGTTGTCCACAGGCCCAGACAGTTGTTCTGAAAATGAACTGGGAAAACACACATACAACTAGTGCACTGTGTGACAAACACTATTACTTAACAGCTGCAGGCTGATGTTTCTCTAAGTACCCAGCAGAGTCCCCGTGTGAGGTAAACTGTAACAAGCCCCTTCTTCCTCACAGGTTCAGACACTGACCTCAGTGCGAGCCTGAGAAGGAAATTGCTGAGGGGGAGAAACTCCTGGGGCCTCGGTCCTATCCTCTGCCCTGCTGCTCCTTAGTGAGGCTTTCTCTCTATGCTTCTCTCTCTCTCTCTGTCTCTCTCTGTCTCTCTCTGTCTCTCTCTCTCTCTCTCTCTCTCTCTTTGTCTCTCTCTGTCTCTTTTCTTAAAGTACCTGTTTTCAGGAAAACACAAAATCTAGAACTTCCCCATGCTGAGTGATATACACAAGTAACTGACAGAAAGAAACACTGCTGGTAAGTGCCTGGTTCCTGCCTGGACCTGGAGCCTGCCACAGAGGTGGGAGAGGAGGGGACAGAAAGCCAGAGGCCTGGGACTTCTGTTCTGTAGCTGACATTTATGCAAGTGTGCTCCCAGTCAGAACCAAGTTTCTCGTCAGACAGACATATTCCTGTTATGGTTGTTTGAAAACAAATCTTGGGGCCTGAAGGTGTAGACCTCAGAGAGCCTTGTGTACCCCACCATTTTTCCTGCCTAGGGACTTTTTCCAGAGCCTCATATCCAACATGTACATAGAAAACAGCTCCATGGATACAGGTTTTCACTTTAATATTTTCAATTAACTAAGAAATTCTTACTTCACTATTTAGTTAACTAATTAAATTCTCTAAGGGTGTGTACCTTTTTAAAAACATAGTTATGGTCATTAGGACCCAGGCTGTACGAAATGCTTTATAACTTGTCAGCACGAAGCCTGGCTGCTTTTCAGTGAGTAATGTCAAGCTCTACCTGGTTTCAGTTGCCTCTGTCTCAAGATTGTCACTCACCACCTCTACTGAGCTGAAGGGCCATCCTACAACAGGCTCTGGAGTACTTGGATCAGACACAAGGCTCTACTGATCTGAAAAAGATAAGAAGAAAATACAGCTGTAAAGCACCGCAAGATCACAAAAATACTGACAAGGTAAGGAACAGGAGACGGCTGCAAGAGAAGTCTTCTCAGACACTGTCATGGCCCAGGATTGAGTCTAATTCCTCCAGATCGTGTTGAAAACTTAACTTTTTACTTTGCAGCCACAGGCCCATGCTGTTGCTATTTGCCTGCTAGTTACCTTACCTGGCTGGAGGCAGGCAGGGAGGGTGATCCAGGACACTGGCTACCAGCAGGTGACTGTGAAGGCCATATGTAAGTCACACATACTCAAGGACACCCAGGACCTGGAGAAGAGCGCATGCCACACTAGCCAAGGAGGGTTGTACCCACGAGCAGACGCTGTGGATGGCTGGCTGTGTGGGGACATGATGGGGTGGACCCTTGGTCCTTGGAGATGCTATCACTGGCTTGAGGGCCACAGAGGCCACAGAGAAATGATCTATTCTGTGGGTGGTGGACCAGGTCTGTTGTGACTGGTGTGGCATCCTTGGGAACTAACCTGCTGGTCTGGGTGGGGTCAGGGCAGGGCTTTCACAGTTAGGCTTTGGGGGCCTCAGGATGCTCAGCAATCTCAGAACAGACAGGAAATGTCATGGCTAACATGCTAGCTTATGTTACTACCTTATCCACTGACTGCGGGTAGCTCTCAAATACCTGAAATGTAGGCAGCCTGAACCACAATAGGTTGTCAGGGTGAAAGACACATGGGATTTTAAGGACTTAGAAACAAGAGAATGTAAAGCTACTTCATGAAACCCAGGTCTGGTGGTTCAGCCGTGCTACCCCAGCACAGAAGGAGGCTGGGCAGGAGGATGGTAAGCTTGAGTCCCATGAGGGCACTTGAGAGAGATCTGGTCAGAAATAAAAATTCAAAAGAAGTGGGGGAACTGGGGATATAGCTCAGTGGTACAGTATGCTGAGCACAATTGCTGGTACCCCCCAAAATTTTCATTAAATTTTTAATTGCTTACTGGTTGGAATAATAAGATTTTGGATATATTTTAGGGGGTCAAATAAAATTTATTATTGAAATTTGTTTAATTTTTGTCTTTTTAGTTATTTTTATTTATTTATTTAGTATTTTAGGGAAGGGTCTACAGGGTGTTCAGGGTCTTACTACTAGATCAGACTCATAGTGATCCACCTTTTGACAGCTTCCCAAGAGCTGGGATTACAGCTGTGTGCATGGAGCCCAGTCTCAATCGTCCCAGGGGGTGGACCAGCACAGCAGGCCCCGGGGATGTAACCCCTGACCCCTGCGCCTGCTTGCAGGCTCTTTAACCCGCTGAGCTGTTTGGCTGGTCCCGTCTTTTTTATTTTTTAAAGATACTTTAAGAAAATTGAAAAATCACCCTCATGGCTTGTACTCACAGCCCACATTATATTTGTACTGGACCGTGCTGACATGGGCTTTCCTTCGGAAACTGGGAAACTCGAAATATCCATGAGGAGTTGGGCGAAGTCTCTGTCATGTGAAAATATTCTGCTCTACAGGCCAAAAAGGCCCTGACAGGCCTTCACTTCCAGTCTCCCTCCTCCAGCGAAGAGGAGGAGCTGTCCTGGCTGGAGGAGCCTCAGCCTTCGCCAACTTTATCCACAATGCAGACGTCCTCAACCCTTGTTCAGAGCAACAGCTTTCACGGCTGTTTTATTAGTGCTAGTGTCTGCGCATGCGCCTAGGTTTTGTCCGGATTACGGTTTCTGTTTCTAATTGACAATCACTGAATTTTTTTTTTTTTTTTTTTTTTTTTTTTTTTTTTTTTTTTTTTTTTTTTTTTTTTTTTTTTTTTTTTTTTTTTTTTTTTTTTTTTTTTTTTTTTTTTTTTTTTTTTTTTTTTTTTTTTTTTTTTTGTCTTTTTGAGACAGGGCCTCGCTATGCAGTTCAGGCTGGCCTTGAGCTCACTTTTGTAGCCCAGGCTGGTCTCGAACTCGCACCAATCCTCCTGCCTCAGCCTCCCGAGTGCTGGGATTACAGGCGTGCGCCACCACGCCCGGCAATCACTGAACTTTTATCTCGGGTGCGGTGTGATGTTTTGAGGCGTGTATACAGTATATGAGGATCCAAGCCATAAATTACTACCTATTCAATCACTTATCATTTCTTTACTTTTAGAACTTTCAA
>PVJA010016811.1:0-42764 GCA_004027025.1 Myocastor coypus
TTTTTTTTTTTTTTTTTTTGGTTGTACAAAACTCTTCCTAGACCTGCAAAACCATAATTTTGCCAAGAACTGTAGAATCCACGTGTCATGGCGTCATGTGGATTTTGCAAGGGGTTCTTGGTGCCAGTGGGTGGATGCTTCTCCTCTGGGGAGGTATTTTTACATCACTGGTGTTTCTAACAAATGCTTTTATTTTATTTTATTTTATTTTTGCTGTAGAATGCTCTTGAGAGACGGAAAAACTCAAAGAGCCAGGGCAAAGCCAGTAGCAGTGCTCTGACCGGGGTCCTGTCTGCGAAGCAAGGTAGGTGCTTGGGGCCCAGGTACAACCCCTTAGAAACACACAATGCTCCTGGTGTGAGCCCCATGCCTTTTGAGCAGCTTCTGGGTTTGCAGATCCAGAAGCTGGGTGATACGAGACGTGGTTGCCAGACTTCTACCTGCATGGGAATCACTGGGAAGTCTTGTCATAGCCCAGGTCACCAGGCCTGACCCAGAGCTCCTGAGGCAGTAGGTCTGGCACAGGCACCTGACAATATGTCCAAAAAACTCCCAACTGACACTGCTGTGGGTTCAGTGGTCCGCTTTGAGTGTCAGTGTACGACAGGTATTACCAGTGACTGGATCCTGTGCCAACGTCGTCCCCTCTCCCAGTCACTGAGCGCGCACCTCTAAGGTGTGCTTCACCCTCCTTGAGCGTCTCCTTCACCTGGCCTCTGTGATCAGAAAAGGCCTGTCGCTGCCGGAGTCATTCTACCACGAAACCCGTGCCTTCTTCCAACAGGCTTTTATTGATTGCAGATTTGTTCCTCCTTCTTGTCGATTCCAATGAAAAATAATGACCTTCTAGGAACAGACCAGGGGAATAAATAGCAGAGAGCTTACTCTCTGACACTTAACATGCGGAATTCAGCTCTAAACACGAGCCTCGAGTGGCGCATGCTCGGCTGGCCCATTTTCCAGTTGTTGACAGGGCAGCCAGCAGCTACCACGTGGCCTTCTCCATCCGAGCTGAGAGGCTTAGACAAAAGGTGCTGAGTCCTCAGCTGTCTAACAAGCAAGGCTGTGTTCCAAGCAACTTCTTTGTTTCTATTCCACTAGCAAGAAGCATCCTAGGAGTGTTTTTAAAAGAAAACTGTAATCCTCTCTGAAAAGGTAGACTAGCCCAACTGTGGTTAGGCCTAGATGCCATAGATTGCAAATGGACTTTGAGCTTGGAGACCCAGGCAGATGTGGGGCAGAACTGGGCACCCAGCCTGGCCTTTCTGGAAAGCCTACTGTGTAAGACCTAGCATCAAAGATCTATTGACACTGGTACGCCAAGCCTATCAATCTATGGCAACCTATTATAAAAAGCCTTAAACTGTTCCCCATGGAAAGAACAAGGAATAATTATGAACATATGCAAACATTTTGCTACAGGAAGTTGTTCATACATTAATGAGAATAAAGAGCTGGAAGTGATATAAATACCTAGCAGTAGTTCAAGACATTATTATGTATCTATGTGTGGACTATTAAAGCAGTCATTAAATTTTAGGTTGTATAGGATATTAATGATGCTGAGTACTATTATGTGGGGAAAAAAAGTAGGACTTTTCTCCATTGTTTAAATGAATGATTTTTTTTTAAAGCTACCTGCTGCCACATAGGAAATGGCATACAGAGAGCGATAAGATTTATATCAGTGCTTTGTCATGTCTAGGAAGGAGTAGTGTAGTAGCTGTATGTTTGTGTTATATCTCAGCTTTTCTACCTTTGTTAAAACTGTGAGTTGCTTTTGTGATGGGGTAGAATGTTGGGTGTATTCAAACCAACCTTCTTCATAGCAGACTTTTCTGACTCTGAGTATCTAAAAGAGCCCTGGGTGGCAAGACAGAAGAAGAGGTTCTGCTTGTAGATCAGCCATGCTGTAGAAGCGGATGGCTGCTGGAAGAGCCATTGAAGCCGTTTTGAGCTCAGCCAAATAAAAATGGGGAAGTGGGGTTTTAGCAACATCACGAATGAAAGTCATAGAGATTTTGGCAGACCACATTCTTTTATTATTTATTCATGGTGTTTTAGTGCCCAATGGGCTGATGAAATTGCACATTATATTAACAGAATTAGCCACTTTGGAATAAGCAGGATCACGGCCGTAGTTTGTGCAAAGTTGTTCACACCACATCATGGGATGAATTAGAAGTTATTTTTTAGATACTTTTGTGACTAGGCAGAAAGCAGGGGTGTTGCTTACCAGACTGGAGACCTGGCAACACCGACTCATCCAGGGCAGGGTGTGCAAACTGCACCACTTCACGTGGTCTGAGCCCTGTGCCTAGACTGACCTCGGGATACTGTCGTTGGCTTCATTGTGAACTTGGCCGTGAGTGTGGCTTGGCAGTCGGGGGAGTCCTCAGCTTCCAGGAATAGCCAGTGTGCATGCAAGGAACTTTTTCCCAACATCCAAGTACTTACAGGCTGCTTGGCACCTCCTTGCTGTACCTTTGTACCACTTAGGCTATTGTTTGCTGGATATTTTTCTATAAATCAGTTTTAAAGTGACCTATTTTATTTGGCTTTGTCCTACACAGTAGCATCTGGGAAGTAACTAGTCTGCCATGCCATTTATTTCCTTTTGTATACTACCTTCAAATAAGGACCGGAGCTTTTGAAATTCAAAAAAAAAAAGACCTTTGCGTTATATATAAAATCTCCTACATTGTCTTGCTGCTTGCTAAGGAGTCACGCTACAGGAAATCCCTGCCAAGCAAGGCTCTCAGGGTGGGGACTTACTGTGATTTGCATGACATTGTGGTCTTTAGCCAATGTTTTAAGTTGATCTTTCCTATCTATGAAATAGAAGACCAACACTGCTGGTTTTGCTTCTTTTTGTTCAGTTTTAAGTCTCAATGAAATAGTTGGCATGCAAATGTTTAGCATACTGGGCAAATGCAAATACTTCTGTTTCAAAAAATTGTGCATGACCGGGGTCATAGCTCAGTGGCAGAGCATTTGCCCAGCATGCACCAGGCCTGGATTTCCTCCCCAGCACTGCGCAATAGAGGATGTGGATGATAAAACTCACGAAGGACCTTTTCTTTTCTCTTCAACTCTCCCACTGAGTTTTATCTTACCCTGCACACCTGAGGCAGACTCTTGATACAGCTCAGTAGCATTCAGAAGCTGAGAACTTCCTGATATCCTGCAAGAAATGGCTTCGGTTGACAGTCCCATTTCCTAGAAGGACTGACAGCCCTGTTGTCGATTTTATGTCCTATCTAGTTCAGGATCTGCTCTCTGAGGACCACGGGTGCAGCCTTCCTGCGACACCACAGTCCATTTCGGACCTGAAGTCTCTGGCAACTGCCCTGCTGGAGACGATCCATGAGAAGAACATGGTCATTCAGCATCAGAGGCAAACCAACAAGTATGTGGCTGGACTCTGCAGGGAGGGGAAGGGGAGGGAGGGTGGGGCCGGCAGAGGGGACTGGTGGCCAGATGGAACTGCAAGCTGCACCAGAAGATGACATCCCCCAGTTCCAGAAGAGCATGTGTTAAACTAGAACCATGCATCTTCTTAGGTCAGCCAGGGTCTTGGCTGTAGGCTGGAGTCGAGCAAAGTAGTAATCCTGGTGTCACTTCTTAGGGCCACACACTGGGTAACAGGTGCTCCGTGGTGGTTGCTTGGGGGCGTGGCTTATCTTCCTGACATCTCTGCCTTTCCAGGGAGCCTGTCTCACTGACATTTTGGTCTGACGGCTTGAAGAGCCCTGGCAGGCAGGAAAGGCTCAGGCACTAACTTCATTAAGCAGCTGACCTTGCTAGGGAGGCTGGTGGCTCTCTTGTGGGTCAGCAAAGAAAGGTGGTGGAAAGAACTGATAAATAAAACAATGCTATGTGTGTGTGTATGTGTGTGTGTGTGTGTGTGTTGCTCAGGACTGAACCCAGGGTTATCAAACTATACCTCACATCCCCAGAGTTTTTTTTTTTTTTTTTTTAACATTTTTTATTTTGAGATACGATCTTGCTAAGTTTACTGGGCTGGGCCTTGAGCTTCTGATCATCCTGTTTCTGCCCCCTGAGTGCTGCATATTGGGTTTTTAAAACACATTGACAATGTTGTATAAAATCAAACAACTTAAGGGAGATTAAAGTAGCAGTTAGAGGCAACAGTACAAAACTAAAAGGCATTCAGATTGTGGTGAACAGAATCACTAAATTAGAACAGTGAGTGTTGCACACATCAGTCCGTTTTCCGCTGCTATAATTGAATACCTGATCCTGAGTAATTTATTTAAAGAAAAGAAACAAAGAAATTTTCTTCTTACAGCCCAGGAGGCTGGGAAGCCAAGATCAAGGTACCACATTAGGGGACCTCTTGCTGAATCATCTCCTGATAAGGGACCTCCAGGGGTGGGACAGAGTGAGCTGGCTAGGTTGCTCTTTTAGTAATGCTATCATGAGATCCACCCTCAGGACCTCTTCTCTGCCTAGTGACCTTCTAATGGTGAGACCCTCAGCTCCCATGACATGAGAATTTGGGGGACACCGTTGTGTTGTGGTAAAGCTTGGAGATGTGCTTCCTGCCCAGAGAGGGGCCCGGCACTTGGTCCAATGCTGTGCTGTCACTGCCCTGAGATTTGAAAGAGAGGAGCTCATGGTTTTACTCCCAAGATTCCACAGCACGTGAGTCCTGCTAACAAGATCTATGCTCACTGGACCAGAATGGACAGAGGAAGGACGCTTGGCTTAGAGCCAGGAGAGGAGGGATGGGAGAGCCAGATGCTGCGCAGAGGCCCTGGGTGGTGACTGAAAGCACTGTAAAAACAAAATAGCAAAAGGAAAAGTCGGAGGACAGGAGATGAAGGCCTATGTGGAAGAAAGCAAGGAGTGGTAAAGGGAAGCCAGTGTCTCCAGGGCCATAAGGGTGATCCATTCCAGAACGTTTTCACTGTCCTGTACAATGAAGTCATCATCAAGAAAGTCTCCCCAATCCCAAGGGCAGCCATTCTGCAGGGAGGAGGAAGGAGCCACATCTTCAGGTCCTGCCGGCCTCCATCCTTTCTCCCCGCAGGGCACCTCCGCAGGGCTGTGGGCTCTTCCCAGCCTCCTCAGGTCTGATCTGTTCTCAGCAGGTGGCTTCAAGGAAAACAGAGACCCTCAGCATGAGTGCATCCACCTCCCAGTGCCCTGAAACCTGAAGCCCTGCCTGGGCTGCTCCTGTCTCTGCAGCATGTGGCCCTTCCAGTGGCCTTGTGGCTCCAACCAGTGGTCACCTTTGGTGGCTTTGCCCTCCTGTGACTTCCTCTTTCAACCTCTTCAACATCTCCCCTCCTCTGGCTTCTGCCCCTTCACCCTGAGCCCTGAAGCCTTTTTTCCACCTCCTGCCTCCCTAGCAATTCTGATCCCCTGGCAATGCTCCAAAAAGGAGTCCTCCTGGACCTCTCAGTGACCCCTGGGAAAGTGTGTCGTAGACGTTGCCTCTGGCGGGGTGACCTGGAAGAGATGCTTCATTAGACATGCAGATGCCAGGGTGTCTGTAAGCCTATGAGAGTCCATACCTTGCACTTGGCTTGCTACCTCCCGAGACCTCTTCCTGCAAATTCCACTCAGTTCTCTGAGTCAGACGCCAGGGTCCCAAGACTCCGCCTTTGAATTGCATTCTTCTGTAGGTCGTCCACATCAGAGCACCACCTTGAAGCTGCCCTTTGCGTCTCAAGCTCTCTCTGTGGTCTCATTTCGTTTCCCCTGCTCCTCGTGCCCCAGTCCAATACTACAGGACCTCATTTTTCTGTTTCTTGCTCTGTTTTGCCCTCCCTGCTCCAGGACCTCCCACCACATCCCTGCCTTTTCCTTTCATTCTCTGCGGACTCTGTCCTTAGATCTCTGTCTTCTCCGTTCCATCACAGGCAAGATCCAAGGTTCCAGCTGCTAGGTTGGCAGTTTCTCCTGGTATCCTCTCAGTTCTTCCTACTTAACAGATCTAAGGCTCAGAATAAATAACCTTTCTGAATGTAATTACTTCAGCATGTTTGTGCCCTTTGTCATGGGTCGCCTACCTCTAGGAATTCATCCTAAGGGAAGAAAGCAGAATGACCCCTTAGAGGGATGATTGGAAAGTGTAGACGCAAGAGTCCTGCCGAAGATGGAGTAGAACACACCATGGAAACTGTGTTGGGCTTTTTCCCATCTTGCAAGATGGCGGGTGAAAACACTGAGAAGCCAGATACTGAGGAGAAGAAATCCAAACCCAAGAAGGCTTCTGCCAGTGAGACTGGCAAAAACGACAAGGTGAAGAAGGCAAAAAAAGTCCAAGAGGGGGCAGCCCTACTGCAGCCAAAATTCTGTCCTGGTTAGAGGAATTGGTAGATACTCCCAATCTACTATGTAGTCCAGAAAGGCTTTGTACAAGAGAAAGTGCACAGCTGCTAAATCAAAGGTTGAGAAGGAAAAGGAGAAAGTTCTTGCTACTATCACAAAACCAGATGGCGGGGACAAGAATGAAGGTACCCAGGTGGCTCAACTTCAAAAAATGCCTAGATGCTACCCTACTGAAGATGTGCCCCGAAAGCTCTTGAGCTCTTGACTGAAGGCAAGAAACCCTTCAGTTAGCATGAAAGGAAACTTTGGGCTAGCATCATTCCCGGCACCATCTTGCTCATCCTTACCGGGCATCACAGAGGCAAGAGAGTGGTCTTCCTGAAGCAGTTGGCCAGCGGCTTACTACTTGTGACTGGGCCTCTTAGCCTTAATCGTGTTCCTCTCCAAAGAACACACCAGAAATTTGTCATTGCCACCTCTACAAAAATTGCTACCAGCAAAGTGAAAAATCCCCAAGCACCTTACTGATGCTTACTTCAAGAAGAAGAAGCTGTGGAAACCCAGACACCAGAAGGGCGAGATCTTTGACACCGAGAAAGAGATACCAGATTTCAGAAAGGTGGATCAGAAAACGGTGGACTCACAGATTTTAACAAAAAATTAAAGCTGTTCCTCAGCTCCAGGGCTACCTGCAATCTGTTTTTGCTCTGACAAATGGAGGTCATCCTCATGAATTAGTGTTCTAAATTTCTTACTAAGAACCTAATTAACATACATTTAAAAAAAATAAAAGTGTGTTTGAAAAACATCGTGAAGGTTTGGCAGAGCTGCCTCACTCAGGTCTGAACTACCCCAGGCCCTGAATGTTTGTGTCTGGCACGGGCACGCCCCTCTTCTAGTGCATAGCACCCTGCTGGCCCCTGTGAACACACGGGATGTTTCGATAGATAGATGATGGGCCGTTTTCTAACCCTCTGTTCCTGTCCGCTTAACGCCCACATCCTCACTGGGGGGTCAGGCTGGATGGCGTCCTGACTGTGTACTAGACACACCTTTCCTGACTGTAGGCCTTCAGGCTCCCCTCCCATGTGCCCCTCTGCCTCTGCCCAACAGACCAGCCCTGCCTCCCCCGCTCAGGGTCCAGCACTCCTCCGGCCACTCCCTGTACCGCCGGGCGCCCTACACTGGCCGCAGCTCTGAGTGCCAAGCTGCTCTGCAGAGCCGGGCTGAGTCCTCACCAGGGCAAGTCCTCTGCAGAAGATCGCTGCTCCTGCTGGCCAGCTGGTGTCGTGCGGGGCTTCTCACCTCAGCCGGTGCCAGCAATGCTGCCTCTGGGCCTCAGCCTTCTAGAGTGCAGAATTACAGGAGTTTGCCACCGTTCCTGGTGCATAATATTTTAAAATAATTTTTGAGCCATTCTATGGTTAAATTACAATGGATCGCCAAGCATCTCCCCTCAGCTACCCAAACTCTGCAGGAAGAAGCTAGGCTTCCACACATCCAAAGCTTGCACATAGAAGCAAATGCATTTTCACGTTTGTAGACATTTTTAAAAACAAATGATAACTGGGAGTCGTCTCAGAAAAGGATTTTTTCCATTTTTTTTTCTTTTTCTATACTTTTTTCTTCTTCTGTATCTCAATTGGCTGTAGAGATTGCTACATATCAGTACAAAAGGTACCTAATGTGACATTTTTAATACGAAAAGGTCTTAAGGTTCAAATTTTCAGTAAGTGTCTTATTTGAGAGTGTGTAAAGAAACTATGCTACAAACAAAGGGCTAAGAATAGACTGAATTTGGCCTGCTTACTGTTATCCCTCATGATTTACCTTTGTAACTGAAATAATAAAGCAGCTGGAGAGTGGGGTGGAGGGAGCGGGGAGTGGAGTAGAGAGGATGAAAGTGCTCTTTTCTGGGGGAGAAGTGCTCCCCCTGCTGGTGACCCCATGCCTGACAGTTCCTCTCTTGGGGAAAAGTCCAGAGGAAGCCATTTTTGAAAATGGATGAATAATAATATATCCTTATATTTTGAGTGACACTCAGTGAATAGGCAATTTTTTTTAGGTCCTCCTTGCCAAAGTTGAAGTTGGCAGTTGTCTGGTAATGGCTAAAGAAGAGATTGAGCCTATTTGTCTAATGAGCTGGTACAGAACATTACTAAGAGAATCAGCGGCTGAAGTGATGTTTCCCTCAATGGGATTTTAGTTGGTCTCTGGTCCTCCCACAAGTTCCGGGGTGGGTGGTGCATTTGGGGGAATGTACTAACACACTTACTGCTGTCCCTGACACCCTTTCCTCTTTCCCTTCCCGGGGCAGTGGAAAACGGGCTTGAAAGTTCAAGTTCTTGAGCAGCAAGGAAAAGGTGTGAATATAGTTTGAAGGCAACCAGACTGGGGCAGAGCATGGGCAGGGATTCTCCAGATCATGGAGGGCCACAGTTGCCTGCTCCCTCTGTAGGACTGGGTCTCTCAAGGCTGCTCACTTCTGGATCCCTGCAGCTGGCACAGGGGCCTATTCCTAAGCTAGTGCTGTCCATGCAGATTCCTAACCCCATCACCCTCAGCAGTATTAGCTACATCAGAAACCATGCTGGAGGGGCCAGGCAGGATGGTTCAGTGGTCTAAAGCACCTGCAGGCAGCTGCAGGGACCACGGTTTGATCCCCAGCACCACATGCTGCGCCAGCCCTGCCCTCAGGGCAGGCTGAGCCAGCCATGAAAATAAATAAACAAAATTTCTGAAACAATAAAATAAATAAATAGATAGATAGATAGATAGATAGATAAAAATAAAAAAAAATTAAGTTGTTTAAAAAAACAAACAAACAAACAAAAAAAACCCATGCTGGAGCCAGGTGTGACCATCACACCTCCAATCTTAGCACCCTGGAGGCTGAGGCAGGGGCATCTCAAGCATGGCCCAGTCAGCTTACAAACTTCCTGAGACCTGTCTGCAAATAAAACTGGGAATGGGTTGTAGTGAGAAAGAGAGCATGCTGGGATGTCCACCTGAAGACCTCTTGTCTTGAGAATTTTTCTAGATGGCTAGGTAAATATATACTGAAAACTCCCCTAGTCTGAAAAAAAAATCCATAACTAACTAAATACAAACTTTATTTAAAAATATTCCCCTTACCTCCCCTCCCCAAAGCCCCTCTCAAGCCACCACCCTGACCGTCCCTTGCTCAACTCTTTGAGGAGTTATCTCTGTTCTACTCTCTTGTAATCTTTGCTGTCTCAGCCCTGTTACTTGGATCGTGGATTTCAGTGAGTTAAGTGGTGGGAGAGACTGCTTTGAGATGAACTGTGCGTCCTCAGGCAAATCACCTAATCTGTCTGATCCTCAGTGCCCATTGTGTAGAACAAGCAGCATGACACACTGTCCTCTATAGGATCTTCATCAGCTCAGAGGAGATGATGCCAGCTAGGCAGATGTTCTGTGTGGTCTGTGCCTCATAGAAGGATGCAGAAAATATTAATTTACTGTTTCCATTTATAGTCATGTGGTCACTTTGTTGTTGATTTTTTTATTGTTTCGGTTATAACTATCAGAACTTCCTCTGGACCCATTTTACTAGCTCTAGTCCTTCCTGACATGGTGGGGCATTGCTAAGCATTGGTCTAGAAAGAAAGTCTTTGCTACTGATGATTGGACAGAGTTCCAGGAAGTAGATTGGTGGGGATACTTCCAAAATCACGTGGCTCCATTTCTGGGAGGCGTGGCTGCACTGTGCAGGAACACCAGAGCAAGCACCCGAGTGTGTCTGCACTCACACACACCCCCAGTGGCATCCCTCAGCTTGCTCCAGCAGAGCAAAGCTTTACCTTTTGCTTCTAAGAGTCTGTTGCTGTTAACAGATGATCTGATTTCCTTAAGAATTGAGCGTTGTGTTGGACATGGCTGTGACTGCATCTGTAGTCCATCAACTTGTGAACGGGAGCTGGGATCGGGAGGTCTGAGCAAAACATCGTGAGCAGAATTAGGGCCAGGGTCCATGGACAGGGCACAGACCCCACGGCAAAAGATGCCCAACAAATGAATGATGTGGAGTTACTGATAAAGACTATGTGGAATGTTAAGACCTAAAGAAAAAAAGAAAAGAAAATCTGTAAGAACCCAGAGGAGGAAAACTGCACACAGTAACATCAAAGTGTTTTATGAACTCCAAGGGAATATTAATTAAGATGCTACAAGTCATTTCAGGTAAAGTCAGGATGAATCCGAAGCCATCTATATGTGCCGACCTATCCATATTCATGACTCTATGTATGTGGGTGTGTGCATCTATCTCTGGAATCTAAAGAGAGGTAGGAGAATAATTCTGCTGTTCTGATTTATCCTGCTGAAAGGAATTGAAACTTGGCTATCACAGTGACTTCTACATCATTTTAGCACAGCCATGCCAAGAAAATCCCCCAGATAAAACCAAGAGTACCTTTTTAATTTCCAAACCAATAGAAAGTGATTGGAGTTTTTGATGCAGATCAAATAATTTCCTGGCTATATTTCATTGTGTACAAAGAGGGAGTGCACATCCATATTTGCGTTCACCTGCACAGACAAAGTTTGGCTTCTAAGAATGTATTATAGCACATATTCTAGAACCTGCTATGTCCTCATGAGTCCAAATGGTCTTCTCAAAAGCAGCATAAGTTATTGTACTGATTCTGAAATTCCTGAAATGCCTTTGAAATGCTCATTTTAACTCTCTCCATAGATAATTACAAATCATGAAAAAGAAAAGCATTTATTTAATCAAGTGTATTCATTGAGGACCTTCCTATAGCAGGCAATGTGCTAACCATCCAGCCTGCAGGCATGCCTGGGTGGGTCTGAAAAGGCAAATCTTACTATTTCAGTCACTTAAAAGTCAGATGACCAAGCATGTTCACCCATCTTGCTTGTCAGCCTCAGTTGTTTCCAGAAAATCCACTCCACCCTTAAAGAATCAAGGTATGGTACTCCTGAAGGTAATCCAGATTGTCTTTAGCCATGAGCAGTTCTCAAGTAGGAAATCTGTAAGGTATTTTGGGCAATGGTAGGATAATTGCTTAACTTCCCAAGGGAACCGTGCTGTGGATGAGGGCTTGCTGGAATCGTATATAGATATAGACACGGATATCTATGTGTCATCTATCTCATCTATCTATCTATCTATCTATCTATCTATCTATCTATCTATCTATCTATCTATCTAATCAGTCACCCTAGTTTCTTTTTCTAAAGTGACTCAATAGAGTATATGTTACATGCATACACCTATACGTGCCTACCATTTGTAATTTATACCTTACATTTGAAATACTTTCTCTCTATTCAGGCACTGTTACCTTTCCCTGGAAGCCACCTCTCTGCCATGAGAGCTGACAAGCTATTCCTTAATGTGTTGTCATTTTTTCCCTTTTTTCCAGAATCCTAGGGAACCGAGTAGCTGAGTTGGAGAAAAAATTAAGAACTCTGGAGGTTTCTGGTTTGTGGAGTCTCCCAGGTAAACAGATCTTCATGAAAATGGTTTTATTTTTGGAAAGAAGTGTTTATACAGTTTGCAAAGAAGATTCTATGCTCTTAATGTCTCTTTATTTGCAGATCAGTGCTGAAAAATCTCCATGTGTTTTAAATTTAGAAACCATCATAGAAAAAGATAGAACCAGAAAATACAATAAATAAATACAATAAATATTTAACTTCTCATGTGTGGTGTACTGAAGTGCTGGTTAACCTAAATTCCAAAATTGTCATATATGTCTGTGGATATATATATATATATATATATATATATATATATATATATATATCCTTTTTGAATATAGTGAAATGTTTCATTTTTACCTGTAAGTATTTTTTTCTAAAGGTCTGTTCAATGCAATCATCACTCCTAAAATGAATGTGAGAATGTACAAAGATTTGTGCAATTTAATCATCAGTCCTAGAATGAATATAAAGATCTTACAAAGATTTGCTCAATTTAATCATCAGCCCTAAAATTGAATGTAAGCACATACAAAGATGTGTTCCATTTAATCACCAGTACTAAAAACGAAGTGCCGGTATTTTTTTTAACCCCGTGCGTTTCACAGCCGCCCTCTCCTGCCTTTCACTGTCCCGTTTTTAAACAGCTTGAGCGCCAAACTTTCCTGAGGGTTTTTTCCCCCACATTTGCCCAACATAAGGAAACTGATGTTTCACTTTAATTAGCTGCATTTATCCCATTTATCTTGGTAAAATACCCCTTTCAGGAGACCCCTGACAGTGAGTCCCTACTCTTTAGAAACTTGTATTTATCATTTGCTCCCACCTCCCCTTTCCCTGGAAGGGAGAGTGTATTTTTAGTCGCTTACCCTTTCTGTGCAAAGCAGTCTCCTGTCCCCTTGGCTAGTGTGGGCTGCTTGCTTGTAATGGATGAGAAATGAAAATTGCCAAGGGGAGGTGGACAGCTTCTACTTGTCTCCAAAGTGACTCTGAACGGCCACCTTCCTCTGCCTGCAAGTGTGTTTCATAAATTGGAAGTTGGAGCCAACATTCCTTGAACTTGATGTCAACAGACCTAACAGAAGTAATTAGTGGCAAATGCTATCCAGGGAGCCGAGCGATCCATTTGGCACAATCCCCTCTGGATGCTGTTACAGCCCATTTTCTATGCAAGGCTTTCTTGCACTGTGCCAGAGCCAGGCAAACGTGTCCCCCGTTTGTAGAATCAGGTTGCCACTTTTGCGCATGCGTACACCAGAATTTTGATTTCATTTCTTCTCAGAAGGACTTAGTGAGTGAAATTTCTTGCTGTTTCATTTCTATAATTTATATAAAAAGAAATGGAGAGGGGATAAATGCTGAGAACCCTCCGTCTAGCAGTGTGGGTGCCGGGGAGACGTCATGGGCAATGTTGCAATGACACTTGTTTCTCTCTTCCTTTTGCCGCCTGCAGGCCTGAGCTACAATGTTTCCATAGGATTTGGCAGTATGTTCTTTCTAAATATGTATTTTTGTGGCCAGTATCAGCCATGCATTCTGTCATCCTGCATGTAAATAAGGGGAAAGCCATTACCCATGTTTCCTTGAGCTTTTCTGACTAGAATAGAGAAATCAATTAGTACAAAGCAAATATTAAAGAGCAGCATAAGCTTTGCGGGGCTCGGCTGAGTGAGCAGCGTGCCGGGGCCGTGGCTGTTCTCGTCTCTGGCTTCAAGGAGCTGCCAGGGGCCAGCACAGGAGGGAGAGGGTGGAGCGTGAGCTCTGAGATTGTGTGAGATGGTGGCGTCTCCTTGGCGCTACTGAGGGAGGTGCAGATAGAGCCTTACACAGGGATGCGTTCTGCTGTCTTCAGTCCCTCAGGAGTAAGGCAGGACAAGCCTCTTCGGCGTGTGTCAGGCAAGCCCCTCTGCTGCTCATTGCTTTATGTGTCACCGTTTTATTCCTGCAGAGTGGAGTGAGGCAATGTGCTCTTTTCTGCCCCATTCTGCTCCCCACTTCATCCCTTCCTTCTCTCCTTTCTCCTCCTCTCCCCAAATAGGAACTAAATCACAGCGCCTGGCCATCAGCAGGGCACAGGGTCTTTGGTTTCAGAGAATTGCCAAGTCTCCCTTGCTTACCAGCATCTTGAATGGGTCAGTGCTCTTCCCGTGGACCAGCCCAATGATGTGTGCAGGCCTTTCCAAGCACCAGCTCTGTGAACCAGGTGCTAAAGCAGGCCCTCTGCTCCTGTCCCTCACCCTCTCTGAGAATCTGAAGTCCATTTAGGGAAGCAACATGAATATATATCAGGCAAGGACAGGAAAGCAGACAGTGGTACATGATGCAGAGTTAAAGGAGCAACAAGAATATTAAGTTGTGAGAGTGAAGGGAAGGGCCATTGGGTACTCACCATAGGACAGACAGTACAGAGCGAGGTATGCAAGGATGGCATAGATCATACAACAGCCATTCTGATGCCCATGACAGACATTGCTAATCTATCACTTTGCTCTTCCTTAATGATTCTAGGTCTAGCCCTCAGAATACTTTCCAGGGAGCCATCTGTGGTCAGAGCTGACATGTACAAGAACACAGCCCCATTTCTGGGTCCCCCCTTGTTTTAGATGAGGATGCTGAGGCAGAATGATCCCTAAGGCCACAGGAGCTGACATGAGTGCAGGAGTTCAGATTCTCTTGTTGGCGACCTTCAGTTGGTGCTGGGTGACTGCGGCTCTGAGGAGGGAACAGGGGGCAGATCAGACCAGCTGGACAGTGGCTCCCACAGCACGGTGGGCTGCAGGGGGAGAATTCACACCCAGAACAACCTCCTTGGAGACCAAAACAGACAGTAGTGGGAGAGCCTGCTCACCCTCTTACTACAGAGCAGAGCAGCTCCTAGACGTTCAGCCTTCTGTGACTTTTTTCTTTGACTGTCTTCTTCCTTTCTCCTCTCAGCCCATGCTATACAGTGCTTGGTGTTTGCTGGACTTGTGATCTTGCTGGGAGATAGACGCCTCTGACAAATGTCACGGTGCGCAGCGAGACATCATCTGGATAGCAAACCTATCCCAAACTGTTTAACCTGTCTCTGACAGATGAAGAAGTTTTGGAGAAGGCAGTGAAGCCGGAGGGAGGGCCCTCTAGCCAGGCCTGTCAGCAGAGATCACTCCCTGCCCACCCCAGCATCCTGCTCACCTGCTGGGTCCCTCAGCACTTGTTCACTTCTGCTAGGAGAATGCCACTTGGGTAGCTCTGAGGGGAGGTTCCAGGTGGTGCTCATGGCTCAAAAGAGAGAGACAGACAGAAGGAGAGAGAGATGGAGACAGAAGACACACACACACACACACACACACAAAGAGACAGAGACAGAGAGGAGAAAGACAGAGAAGAGAGAGGAGAAAGAGGGAGAGAGGAGAGAAAGAAACAGAGGACAGAAAGAGAAGAGGGGGAGGAAGAGAGAGCAGAGAGAGAGGGGAGAAACAGGGGAGAGGGAGAGACACAAGAGAGAGAGAAGAGAGAGGAGAGAAAGAAACAGAAGAGAAAGAAGAGGGGAGAGGAAGAGGAGAAGAGGAGAGGGGAGGGAGTAGAGAGAGAGAAATGAGGAGAGGGACAGGAGAGAGAAGAGAGAGAGGAGAGGAAGACAAACAGAGGAGAGGGAGAGAGAGGAAGGGGAGGAGAGAGAGGAGAGGGGCAGGAAAAGAGAGAGAGAGAGGGAGAGAGAGAATCAGGAGAAGGTCTGGAGGCTTTCCGTGCTTCTTTAGCCTGACACAGTCACAGCCTGACCTGAGTTCTCCACCCTCCACTCCCCGTCTTCTACACTTAAGAGCCAGAGGAAAGTGCAAGCTGTTGGATCATCAGATTAGGGCTCAATTTAGTCAACACAGGTGGAATCTGGGCTTGAAAACAATGGAACTAAATGCTTTTTTTTTAGAAACTGGGATTAAACTCAGGTCTTTGAGCTTGTCATGCAAGCACTTATTCTACTGAGCTATCTCCCCAGCCCCAGAACTAAATGCCTTCTAAGAAAGGTTTCTGAAGCCTTCAAACAGGGCTGACATTTGGCTCTAAGATCGGGCACGGATCTCTGTGGTGGAAAGCTGGGAAGGATATTTAGCTTCCCCTCACCCCATCTGATTGGACGTAGCTAGAGGGTGCTCCTGTTTCCATCCTCTACATGCTCATGGCTCAGATTTTTGGCAAGGTTCTGCTAGGACCCTCATTTTTGAAGCATGGAGAATGGCCCTGTGCAGGGTGAGGCCAAGGAGACATGATACCCCAGTGGGTTCCTTTTGAGAGAACTGGGGACCTGCCCGACGGCCAGCCTTCACCACTCAGCTCCAGCTAGCTCCCACTTTGCCCATATTTCTGATTCTTTGCCCACCAAGGTAGAGGGCTCAGGGAGGCTGATTGGGACATGGAGGGGCAGAGTGTGTTCCTTACCAAATGCCCTTGAGGCTAGAGAGCTGCCCACCCTGCCAGAGAAACATGGATTGAGAAATACTGTCCCCATCCATGACAGTGGGCAGATGGCACTGCTTAGATGGAGAGAAAGAAAGGAAATCAGGCATGCGCCCTGCTCTCCACTCACGCTGGCCAAGGCCTGATCAGCACAGTCCATCTGGGTGCTTCCAGCTTGGGTCTTTGTGGTGTGAAGAGAGGCCTGATTGTGCTGACCTTATTCCGGTAGGCTCGTATCACTATCCTGAGTAGCAGCTTGCTAGCTCTCCTTGGGAATGCCCTGCAGACTGTGGCCCTGAAGATGTCTAGGTTTTTTTTCCCCACATAAGATAATGGGGCCGGGCGTGGTGGCTCACGCCTGTAATCCCAGCACTTGGGAGGCTGAGGCAGGAGGATTGCTGCAAGTTCGAGACCAGCCTGGGCTACAAAAGTGAGCTCAAAGCCAGCCTGAACTGCACAGTGAGACCCTGTCTCAAAAAGCAAAAAAAAAAAAAAAAAAAAAAAAAAAAAAAAAAAAAAAAAAAAAAAAAAAATAAGATAATGGGAGCGCTGGTGCATAACTTCAGGCTTGGCTCCCAGTCCTCAGGGATGATTCTTGGCTAGCAGAAGCTGTGGCTGCTGGTCCGTCTGCCTGAGGAAGCAGAGCTACCTGGTGGGCGATGGGGAAAGAACTTGTACCCAGAACAGTTTCCTCAGAAACTCAAACAGGCAGGGTAGGAGAATGAAGTCAGCAGCCCAGGGGGAGCTAGAACTCCTGAGAATAACCCATCGGCCTGTTGTTCACTTACTGAGCACTAACTACGTGCAGAGGCCTCCTACATAGCCTTGGAAATAAAGTTAATAAAAGACATAGCCCAATAGGAAGATAGCATTATTAACAAGTAGGAGGGGCCCATGGGCACAGTCATGGAATTGAGTCCAACGTTAGCTGCTTCTCTGAAGAAGTAGGGAATGTCTTAACCCAAGTGCCATTCTGTGCTTGGCTGAACCTGACACTGAGAATCACAGGACTTTAGAGCCGCTGATGTGAGCCCAGAGGTGTTACTGTGCAGGCTTCACACAGCTTTCGAGATGGTCTTGCCCAAAGTCAGACAGGTAAGGCTGCAGTGCCAGCTGGACTCGCGGTCCCTGGCACTGCCCTTCAGGCACAGTAAGACAAATCCAAAGCTTTGTGGGCTGAAGCTCAACCTCATATCCTCACTGGTGGGCTCTCCTGACCTCTGGGACTGTGTCACTCCGTGTCTGTGTACTCTGCGTCTGCTATCTGTCCGTCTGCTATCTGTTGTGCTCAAAGCTGCTCTTCCCTGCTCTTCACCTTTGCAACTTGCCATGTCCTCTAGAGTAGAGCTGTCTCTGCTTTCCTTTTTCTTGTCCTAATTATCCCATGCTTTTCCATCTGACTGGGGAGTTGTTACTCATAGGCAGAAGGGCAGGGCTTTATTAGAAATGTGTGTTCTCAGTGCAAGTTCAGCTGGCAAGATTGAGGAGGCCCAATACTACTGGCCTTAATGCATAGGTACCACGCAATCTAAATGACCAGGTGCAATAAAATCTGAAACAGTGTGCATGGAAGCCAGCACTAATCATTCAACAGGTGACATCTGCCAAGTGCTGGCAAAACACCCAAACTGCATCCATCAGCTCATTTCATTGCCACACGTGTCCAAGAGATGGGGGCCGTTGCTCTCCTCTCTCACTTTGCAGATGGGAAATGTGAGGCCCAAAGGGCCTCACCAGTGACTTCCTTGATGTCACACATGCTGCAGGAGACATGATCTAAAGCACACACAGCACAGTACAGCCCCCAAGAGCTGTTCTCCTCAGCCCTCTGCCCTCGTTAGAACTTTTTTTTTAATCTCATCTGCTCAGATTTTGGAGATGCAGGCTTCACCTCAGCAGTGGGCTAGATCAGCATCCGTGCCTGCGCCAGCTGTCAGGAATGAGTCAGGGCTTGTCGCCATAGACGTGCGGCTTGTCGCTCACTGCTTGTCTCTCATCCTCACCTAGAGAAAGTACCTCCTAGCTATCTCCTCTGCGTTACTTGCAAGGAAAGAAGGGTCCTAATGGATCAGCCAGTGCATTAGGGAGGAATGAACGCAACCCAGCCCACTGGTGACATAACGCATCCATTTTTCCCTTTTCCATGACAGGGGGCAAAGATACCATACTGTTCAGCGACCCTGCTCTTTCCACTGTACAAAGGTCAAGATCCCCACTGCTGAAGCTTGCTGAGCAGCCTGCAGAGTGCCCATCAAATCCTCAGGACGGTGAGTGTGTTGCTCAGCTAGCTCTCTTATCTCTAGAACATGATGCTTAACCCCACAACTTAAAGGATGAAAGGCTTAATCTAGAGCTCATGGTTTCAAGTTTTGGGGGATTCAGTCCATGGTTCCAAGGTGGAAACATCAGGGCAGAAGCATTGGCAGTGGCCAGAACGCAGAGCACGGGAACAGTGCCAGGGAAGAATAGGTGCGGGAACATATATGGGACCCGAGGTCATGCTGCCACGACCCGTGCAGACACACCCAGGGCTGTGCTCTATTCATCTGCTGGCTGTTTCTTAATCCTATGATGTTGACACAGCAGGACTAAAGGTCACACCAACTGCACCTCAGCTTCTCTGTCTATGCCTGGCTTGTGCCTACACAGAGAAAGGCCTCAGTGGACCTCAGGTCCCTCGCCCTCCTATAGCCTCAGCGGCACTATCCATGCACGCCCCACGTGTCATCAAACTGCTACCGTGGGTTCATTTTGTTGGGTGGTCCCAGCAGAAGAAGATAGAGCCCTATACGCTAGAGCCATGACAGAGATTAGGAGGGAGGGCTAAGCAGAATAGAGCTTATATTCCAGCCCCACGTCCCAGGTGCTGGAAGAATGTGAGCTAGTGACTCAGCTTCGTCTCATAAAGCAGTGGCCAGTGCTGGGTGCTTTGCTTCACACAGTGGGTGGCCTGGAGGCCAGTGGGCTGGAGAGGCAGTCTCCTCCACCAGGCACAGTTGTGGAGAACACTAAGGACCATTTAGGAGACCAGATGGGGCAACGGATACCGCAGCAGATCTTCTCCCGTATGAAAGTTTTGCTGCTGTGACAAAACTTGGCTATAGTTGTGCTGTTGAGGCTGTGCCAGGTCCTCGGTCAGTTCAAAGCCTTTACCTTTCTTGGTCATCTTGACTCCGGGGGTGAGCCGGGAGTCCCATGGTGCCAGATGTGGTGAACAACGGAGGCGGCTGAGGATGCCCTAGTGGTTGTAAATCCGGCCTTCCTGTTGGATAGCACTTGGCAGCATGCTTTGGTGTATCTTTTTCAGCAATTCATAGATATTTACCCAGGGGACTTCCAGAACTGCTTCAGAAAGTGGCACGAATGAAAGGATAAGTCTACCCAGAGCAAGGGAAATCATCTTGAGAGATACTAATGGCTTTGTGTTTTTTAGTGTACTTTTTTTTTTTTTTTTGTCTTTTTGAGACAGGGTCTCACTATGCAGTTCAAGCTGGCCTTGAGCTCACTTTGATAGCTCAGGCTGGTCTTGAACTCACACCGATCCTCCTGCCTCAGCCTCCCAAGTGCTGGGATTACAGGTGTGAGCCACCATGCCCGGCTTTAGTGTACTAACTTTAAAAAAAAAAATCACTGTTTTTTGATCAAACTTGGCATTCCTAAAATATTTCCCTCTTCTGGGTCCGTTCTACAGTATAATCCCATGTTTCTGAGAGTCTGAAGTTGCCCATGAACATTCTTTATGTTCCCAAGTATAATGTCACCCACTCTCCTGGCCACTTTCTCTGGCTCAAAGCCTGGGCATGGCTGACCCTTGCCAGCCTCCCTTTCCCGTTCACATCCACCTGCAGCCAAGCTCTTCTGCAGTTTCCAGCACCTCAGTTCCTCCCATCTTGGCTTGGTTCAGACCCTGTTAGCTTACTCGCAGGCCCTGTCTTGATTTGTTCCCTCCCAGGCTGTCCCTGCTTTATTCCCATCTTCCCCCTACTGCTGGAGGACAATGCTGCTGAGACAGTTCTCCATCTTGCCAGCCTCCTGCTCAAAGCAGTGTTCAGCTGTCTTTGGCTTAAGATCCCGACTCTGCAGTCTGGCCTCGTGCACCTTTCTAACCTTACAGTCAGCTCACCTTTTACCAAAATGAACTCGCCAGCTATGTCAGTAAGCCGCTACTGTGTAATGCGCTATCTTAAAACCCAGAGCTTAAAGCAACTGTCATGTGGTGCTGGAGAGCCTGGCTCAGACGGGAAGTTCTGCTGGCCTGAGCTTGGCTCAGCAGACTCTCAAGCATCGGTGCAGCTGCATTTTGAAACCTGTTCACTTTACTCATCATAATGAGCACAGTGGTAAAGGCAGAAGCCGAGACATGTCTAGGGTTTCAACAGAAAGGTTCCCTGAGTACTCATGAGAGGGATTCCTGGGGAGAGCCTCTAACTCTTGGAAGTTCCACACTGGCCAGAAAGCACGGCTGAGTCTTTCCAGCCCGCAAAGTGCAGCTGTTTCTACTGTAGTCCCATGATGCACTGGGGCCTACCTCTTGGCTGGTGGTCATCCTGCGGTGGCACCCAGTGTTCAGCAGAGATCCAAAGCCCTGTGTGAATTTCTCAGCCTCAGTGCAGGGGTTGGGGAGCAGGGGGCTGGGACTGCTCAACTGAAATGGAGCATGAGGCTGGCTTGATTTTCACAAGGCTGCTGTAAGTAATGGACTGATTCAAAATGATAGCTTCTAGAATTCTGTCATTAGCGCTCATTGTTCCAGCCCTGTCCTCTTCTGGCACTGGGTGGGAACAAGGACGCATTCATGTGGCATCAGGGATGGCCCATCACTGCTGCAGTCCTGATTAATTCCAGCTGAAAGCAGTACACACTCAAGAGGACAAAGACCATCACAGACCAGCTAACAAAGGCAGACAAATGTCCCCATTGGGCCCAAGTAGGGGGAAGACGTCTTCAGGGGTCTAGCCATCTTTTCTACAAAGCTATACTATTTTCTTTTATCCTCTTTCAGAGAAAAAAGTACTTCTCTTTCCACACTGTTTGTGTCATGGTGCCTTTGTATCCATGGACTGTCTCATCATTATTGATACATATTATTAATAAATATTAATGATAGTAATTGTGTTTTCTAAAACAGCACAGAATAATTGTTGTTATTTGCAGTAATATTTTCTGACTCTTTGTTCACAAATCTTTTATGGAAATGGCAATGCTGTAAGTCTATTGTTAAAGGAAAATTAAACTTCTCAGAGCTTAAGAGTTAATGTTCTAGCATCTTAGGGTCTGAGAGGGAATCTGCTCCCACACACAGTACCCAGGGGTCCCAGGGACAGCCCAAGCATTGAGACATCTGTGTAAACTTTTCTTCATGTCGTGATGACTTGAGTTTATTTTGACAAGAGGGATGAGTAGGCTGGGAAATCCTGCCGTTGGCCTGTCAGCCAATCCCAGAGCCTGGTCCCTGAATCTTCCTGGTCCAGGGGCTTTGAAAACCCAGGCTTTCTCAGGAAAAGTAAATACTCAATGGGACCAAGTCATAGAATTGTAATCTTTGTTCACCTTGTCCCATACTGTGGCCATGTCATAAGCTGTAATGGTGACAACCCCATTCAAAAAAGTGAATTGCTCCTTTCCAGTGGTCTTAGAGGTTTATCATTTTAGAAAACAGATCCGTATGTTTCGGCATGAGCAAAATGCCATCTAAAGAACTGGCTCAAGGGAAAACACTAATGACCCAAAAGCCTTGGTGTAATTTAGGCCCCACTCACTTAGATGCAAGTGAAGATTCAACTAACCCATGGTTGTAAAAAAACCACTGCAAGTGGTCTAGGGGTGAGATTGTTATGAGCAAGGTTAATTAATTTTCCAGGGGCACCAAACTATACTCTGAAGTGTCCTGGAAGAAGTAATTTCATGAGAGTAATTTCTAGAAGGAGTTTATTCACCTCATGTTGGTGAAAAATTTAGCTGCAGAAAGTACCGTAATTTACTCCTTTTGAATAAAGCTTCCCCACGTGCCTGGAACTTGCCCTTTCTGACCCACTGCTTCTCATGCTCCCTCTACAACCACCATAAAAATTTTCATTTGTTAGTATGAAATTTATGTGATTGCTTCCTTGAGCTACCTTAGAGGTAGCTAAATGTGTGAAGTAGAATTTTTTCCCCCCAGAAATCACCGTTTTAAGAACTTTTCGGGTAGCAACCTAAACTGAATACCATAAATTCAAAGATTACTCTCATATATTAATGCACCCTATATAAAGATGTGTGCTAAGACATTCCCTTGTTCATGAATTCATGCATAAACCCATATATTCATGCATTTAATGAGCTCTATGAGCACCAACTACAGAACACTGGCAAGGTTAAAAATTGATCAGGCAAGGTATCTTACTTACAAGTAGCTATAAGCAACAGTTTGGTTTCCAGCTAAAGGTAGAGATAAGTAGTTACAGGTAACAATTGGAGGGAGAAAATACAAAGGTATTTATAAGTAATAATTTGAAGGGGAAAATGTAAAGCGCTGAGCCCTCTAGGAGGAGCAAACACAGCCTTGTAGGAAGTCAGACACTAAGAGTGTGACCCGTAACCAGGCTTCATCAAATAGATTTCAAGGAGGAGATGGAAAAAGGGCTGATGTTTCCAGTTTGTCATTCGACATAGAAAGCAACCATTGTCCTGCCATGTGAGGAACCAATCACGGAGCAAAGACGCTGGGCTAGGCAGTGCTCTGTGAAGGGGTGAAACGGCTGGAGCGAGGGGATATGAGAAGAGAAGGCAGCCAGCACCGGGGAGATGAGTGCTAGGCCACAGAAGGGGGCAAGTGCCCGAGCGAGGGCTTAGGCTGCGTTCCCAAGGCACTGGCAGCCTCTGGAGGCTTTATAGTTGTGTGAAGGTATGGTTGGGTTTGGACTCCGAGCTCACTGTGCTTCTTAAACTGTGGTGTGCACCCCCATTGCCTGGACTCTTACCAGGACACCCATTCTGAGCCTGGGGAGGAGGGCAGGACCTGAGGCCCGGCATGTGTAGCAAGCTGCTGTGATCTGTGGGCAATGGAGCTTTAGTGAAAGTCTGCGGAGGTGGCTGGAGGACGAGGCACTGGTTAGGCTTCAACGTGTATTGTTGTTCAATAGGACCAATAGGACCTGTCGCATTCACTTGTATGGGTTAGGGGTACAATAGTCCCATTTTCAGGTACAGTTGTTATGTAGATAGCAACACATAGCTGCCTACGGCTAAAGACAACATAAGGCACAGGAGGAGATTTGTCGCTCTTGTTTCTTTTGGTGTCTTCTGCCACCATGAACTGTTGCTGTTCTGTCATGTGCCACCCTGCCTTGGAGTCAGCTGATTATGAACAGAAACCACTACAAACTGCTGGCTAAGTAAATATGTCCTCCTTTAACTTTGGGTATCAGGTATTTTGGCTCAGATGAGAAAAAAATATGTATGTGCACAAAACATACATGTATATGTACAAAAATATGTATATATATACATATACAGTGTGACATTTCAACAAATATTTAAAAATCAAATCAAGGCATTTGGTATATCCAGAATCTTAAATGTTCAATGTGTGTGTGTGTGTGTGTGTGTGTGTGTGTGTTGGGAATATTCAAATTTTTCTTTACTAGAAGTATGCAAATAAATGTTATCAGCTACATAGCCATTTTTAAGTTTTGAAACATTTATTAGATGAACAGGTGCTAGGAAAGGCATCCACTTATTTATTTAAATAAAGTAATGTTCAAAAATACCTGCTAGTCATATTCATGGATACTTTATTTCATTATATTAAATTTAAAATGGGCCACAGAAATAATAATTTTATGTACTGTAGAAATTTTAAGCTGCATTTTAACACAATCTGGCAGAATCTTGCATATAAAATTAGTAATAGAAACACACACACACATACACATACAGAGTGAAATTAAATTTAAAACCTCTCTCTATTTTTATTGTTTGTACTTTAGTACAGGATCTATAGGGTCTCACTACACAGATCAGACTCAATGATCCTCCTGTTTACAGCCTCCCGAGTGCTGGGATTATAGGTGTGCTCCACTATGCCCAGTCTCCATTGCTGTCTCAGCATACATATGCCCTGGGGGCAGGGATGCTAGGCGCACCAGGGATCGCATCGTGGCTGCTGCATTCTGTCTAAGCAGGTGTTTGTAGTCCATGGAGCTATCTGGCCAGGCTTCCTCCCTCTATTCTTGCTTCCTGCCCTGGGCCACAGGCTGGTCCCTGGTGAAACCTAGAGGTTTATCCTACAAGTTGAGCATCCCTAATCTGAAATCCAAATGCTCCAAAAGTGGAAACTTTTGGGTGTCAATGGATACCACGGGCGGAAGATTCCACATCTGGCCTCATGCACCAGGTTGCAGTGAAAACACAGGCTAAAAATATCATTTGCTTCCAATACTGTGTATAAGGAATATATAAAACACAAATAGATTTCATATTTAGACTTTAATCCCACCCCCACGAGATCTCATTAGAGTGTATCTATGCAAATACTCTAAAGTCCAAAGGAGTTTGCAACCTGTAACACTTCTCATCCCAACATTTGCAGTCAGGGATCTTCAACCTGTGCCCTTGGGAAGGATTTCACAGCTCTGCAAGAGTACTTACCTGTGCCCTCCCTGTCAGTGGCTTCTCAAATCCTTTCTAGGTTTCTACTATTAAAAACAAGGTTGGAGTGAGCACACAGGAAGATGTGCTTTGAAATATTTGGGCTGGTGGCCATAGATAGATTCCTAATAATAGAATCACTATGTCAGAGGATAAAAGCTTTTAAGGTTGTGTAGATATTATCCAAATGGCCTATAAAACAGTCTTACTACCTTCTGCTGTCTTATTTCATAGGATTGTACCTGCATCTCTGCATCTTCACCACACCAAGCTTTGTAAAACCTTTGAAATCGTGCCAATTTGATTGATGAAAAATTAAATCCTGTTATGACTTTAATTGCTTTAATTATGAATGATGTTATGAATTGTTTAATATGTTCGTTGTCCGTTTGTTTTTCTGTGAATTGCCTGTTTTCATTCAATATTTGTGGAAAACTGGGAATCAAATGAGCAAATTCTGTACACAATGGCATGGATAAATCTTACATGCTTCATGTAGACAACAAAAGCAGCTAGGCACAAATAAGCCGGCCCAGTAAGATTCCTGTAAATAAAATTAAAGATCAGGCGAAACTCCTTTTGGAAGGGTGGCTAGCACAAGGGTCCGGAGCACCAGAGTGGGTGGTGTTTGTAGGGAGGTGGTGCCGGGTATTTTTGCCCTGGTTGCTGGTTACACGTTCACTTGGTGAAAATTCATTATGCTTACCACTCTATGGGTCCTTAGTGTCCCCCTGGGTTGGCAGCCTCTGTGCTGGAGACTTGGTCCTCGAGGAGGTGCCAGTGGGAGGCAATGAGAGGCGGGGCCTAGAGGGAGGTCTTCAGGTCATTGGTAGTGTGGCCTTGAAAGGAGCGGTGACACAAAGCCCCTTGTTCATTCTGTCTTTTTCTTCCTGATCGAGAACTCATCTCCTGCTCGCCGAGTGAGGTGCTGCCTCTCCCACAGTAGTGGAATCACTTGAGGGATCACAAGATGGGATTGCTAAAACTTGAGCCAAAAGAACCTTCTCTCTTTGTAAGCAGTTCCTCACATTGTCTCATGGGGACAGAAAGCTGAATAGCATAGAGCCGTACAGCAAGATTTGTGCATGTCTCCCTACAGATGTTATCCTTCCATTAAACAATGTTAGGGGTATTTTTAAATTAAATTTGTTTGTTTGTTTGTTTGGTACAAGGTCTTGCTACACAGCTGAGATTCATAGTGATCCTCCTGTCTCAGCCTTCTCAGTGCAGGGGTTACAGGCACACACCACCATGTCTGGTTTCAGTGACTGGCACAGCATGCATAAGGTACTGGGGATCGAACCTGGATCCTTGTGCTTAGATTGCTGAGCTATCTCCCCAGCCCTGTTAGGTGTATTTATAAGTCATTCCTAGTGCTTGGAATGTGTTAGACTTGTGGACGACTTGAGTATGGATCCTTTGCTCAAAGATTTAAGTTCTAGAACAAGAACTTGGCACATTGCCTAGCACAGGCGAGCACCCAAGCAGTGTCGGCTGGGAGTGGTACACACGGAGGCTTGAGGGCTATGTTACCTGGTGAGGAGGATGTGTGTGGGGGTAGGGTGGGGGGCGTGGCCAAACTAGAAATAAGGCTGCAGAGGAAAGCAGAGGCAAATCAGAAGAGCCTTTGTGGAGGACACAAGGGAAAAGAATCACAGTTGAGCCCAAGCCAGCAAGGCTCTGGTACGAGGCTGTAAGCAGGAGAATGGGCCTTGTCTGGATGTGCTCAGCTCCCTTCCTCAGCCTCCCGCAGTCCGGCAGCTCCCCACAGCACAGCGTGCAGCCTGTGGATGTGCCTGCCTGCACCCAATAGCAAGCCTGGTTATAGCAGTGTTCTCCAGATCCATGCAGGAAGTATGCCCAGGGCCTCGCTCCCTGGACCGGGGCCTGTGCACAGGCTGGCGCTGGCCCACCTGTGGCTCTTCCATGCTGCTTGTCTCCATGCTGCTTGGCCTCTGGGAAGCACAGAGCCAGGTATTGAATGCACATAGCCGAAGAGTGCAAGCTGGGCCTACGATGCACCTGCTCCCTAGGTCGGCTGAGCCCCTAGTGCTCATCAGATCTGGAAGGCACCCAGTGAGTCCTGCCCCTCTCTTGGTACCTGAGGACAGAGGCCACATGGGTTGTTCCCACAACAAGACAAGTGAGCAGAGCAGTGGGGAGACAATGCAAGACCCAGGGATCCCCTTGACTCTGGTCCCTCCCTGGTTATAGCTCTAGAATTTCTAGTGTGTAGGCGAGGGCCATGATGATAGGGCCTTAGTGTTGAGGGAGGAAACTTGGAACTGCTTTCACACATAGTCTTTCATCTGAACGTCAGGAAACACCAGGGGCCTGCATCAAAGAATGAGGTACTGATGGAGAACTGGGGTGGCACTGAATTCCTCCCTTGAAGGCAGTCGGAAACTGTTCATTACTAAAGAACCTCAGGTCTTCCCAGAGCTGCCAAGATAAAACCTGTGTCCTTGAATTTCATATTTAACATGCACACAGAGCCCCTGTTAAAAAGGCAGCCATAGCTGCTCAGGTACCTGACAGGTTGGTTATAAAGCCAGCCCAGTGCCCTGTTTGCTACACCAGTACCACAGTTATCACAAGAGCACTTATTTTCCTTTTAAATGTGGGCCCTGTGCCCTCCTCTTCCAGGCTCGAGTGCCACAGAGGGAGGCAGGCACTGCCCTAGGGCTGTGGGAGCATTTTCTCCCTGAGGGAAGGTTGGAGGAGAGGCGGGGTGAGTCCCAAATGCTGCCAGAGATTTGACACTGTCTTCACTCTTTTTAGGGGAGGCTCAGCAGCAGGAAGGAGATGAAAGTTGTGTTACTGCCGAGGTGTTGACAGCGCCCGAGGACGCTGGGAGGCCCACTGTCAGCTCCCCAGCAGACTGGAGCCACAGGAGCCGAGGCAAGCACTTTCATCCTTCATTACCCCGGCTACCTTCTGAGGAGGAAGAAGTAAACAGGCTTGGAAGGGAAATAATTAAACTGACAAGGGAGCCGGGGGCTGCAGAACTCGGAGGGGTTCCAAGAGAGAGTCCTCTGGAGGGACCGCAGAGCTCATCTCCCTTGGGCCTGGACTGCAAGGGGGAGCTCCCCATACCCCTCTTGGACAGCTTGGAGCCTGTGCCTCAAGCTGCAGAAGTGGCTGTCCTGGAAGACAATAAAGGGTGCTCTGAGGACGGGGACACAAGCAGTGTTGTGCAAACATGAAGGGGAACAGAAGCCATTCTGGTGACACTTTGCAGACTCCAGGGACTGCCAGAAAAGAATGAAGCACCAGAATGGACACACGGGTGGGTCACTTTTTCCTAAGACACCTCAGCCTCTGCAAACGAGGAATGGCTCAGATCCTGTTGCAAACTGTGAATGCCCCGGCAATGCCTGTGGGCTGTGATTTATTAAATGTGGGTCCTCAAGCTTCTCAAGTGTCATCTCCTTCTGCCAAGGCTGTGTGGCTGTGAACAGGGCCAGGCTGCCATATGGCCAGTCTTTGGCCTCTGTCCTTCTGTCAGCATTTGTTTTATTAGAGATAAAGTGTTTCTTGTTAGCATTTAATGTCATTGTTCAAAACTGTGGGAAGACCTGGGAATGGAGGGGGCTTTGAGTTGGGTCTAGTAAGGAGGAGGCAGCTGGAGAGGAGAAGGGGGTGGAGCCCTGAGCATCATGGGTGTGCAGGGCCCCGCAAGCTCCCCACATGGGTGGTCTTGGCCTCCTGCCCCCAGCACTGCACCCAGGTGCTGACTGATGGACAACAATGGACTGAAGCATCCAAGAAGGTTGGGCTTCTGGTCAGAAATCTATCGCCCTGTGGAGGCCTGCTTACATCCTCTTAGAGCTGGGTTTTCTAGACTGTAAATCTGGGGGATTAATTGATCAGAAGTGGTGGAGGTGGGGTGTCTGGGACTCTCAGAGAGGATCTAATTCTTTGTTTTGGAAAAGAAATGAGAACTAGAAGTAGAACTGCTTGTTTGTTTTATCCAACCTGCGCTATCTGTAGGATTTTTGAGGCCACTCTGGATTGGGGAAAGATCAGGCTGTGTGGCATCAGTAGAGCCACCTAAGCCTAGAACCCTCAATTCCTTCAGTAGAATGTGCCATCAGATACTGGGGCTGGAAAGGCAAGACGCCGAGCTCGTGGCCCTGGACAGGAAAGAGAACAGATAGACTTCACCCAGCGTCATGGGAGGAGCAGCTTATAGAGCCCAGGGCCAGGTCCATGGGTAAGACAAGAGGAAATGATGCTCCGCTGACAGGTATCACAGCGCCCAGGTCAGGTGCACACTCGGGGCTTCCAGTGCCCTCTGAGGCTCTCTGCCTGGCAGAGCAGGAACGTGCTGGAGCTGGCGCCCTGCCACTTTGGGACACTCCATCCATCCTTCTCCATTCCCCTGGGTGCCTCTGCCCCTGGGCACACCCATGTCATAGGTCACTGTCAGGCCACTTCTTCAGCCATGGCACTCAACCACTCCAGCACTCACAGAAGGCGCCATCCTGCTGCATGGGGCCTTGGCTGGCTGCGGGTGCTCAAGCCTACCTACCATCCAGAGCAAACAAGGAAAACATCCTGGCTTAACACAGGCATAGCACACGAAGTCTCCTCCTCCAGGAGCTCTGCTTTGCCATAGTCATCCAGAGGTCCCTCCTTGGAGCCTGTTAATCCCTTCCTGGTTAGTTAGGCTTGTGGCAAAGCCCAACACATTCTATCAAGGTCAGGGAAATGGAGTCCCAGAGAGGCTGGGCTTTCAGGGGCTGGGCTCAGAGGAGCTACAGCTTTAACAGTGCAAGTGTCCTCAGTCTGGAAGGTTCTTGTGTCCTTAGGTGGAATAGGAGGTGGGTTTGATTGGGCACACAGGTAATTAAGGGAAAACCCTGTTCACAGAAGTGATGCTGTCATACTTCTGCTGTCCCCACCTATGTGGCTGGCTGTCCCATAGATATTAAAGGGAGATTCAGCAGCTACTCGTGGTTGTCTTCTGTCTTTTTAACTGTTGTTAAAGTGGAATTGTGCAGCGTTCTTCCCCGACTCCGCCAGAGAGCCCTCTACCAGTCACAGTGCTTTTGGCAACAAGTCACACCTGCAGACAACTAACAAAACTGCTGCATCATGAGAGCTTCAGAAGGAGGGTGTCCCCAAACTGTCCTTCAAGAAAGTCTCCGTTGACCTGAGTGTCCACCTCTCATGTCTGTGGGACTCTCTGTCAGCTACTTCCTCGTGATAACAAGATGGTCTCAATAGCTCCAGGCATCATTTGTTCTCATGCCTGTCCAAAGGCAGAGGGACATCTTTTCTCATGCGCAGATCCAGACTAGTTCTGGACTCCTTGAGTTGCTCAGAATCCTCACAGACCTGTGTCTAAGCCAGCTCCCAGCAAGCAGAAGGGGTGATGACGGGCTTAGATGCATCAGGATTTACCCTCTGGATTGGGGCCAGGCCTTGTCCTGGATATGTAGGCACTACAAGGGTGGCTGCCAAAGCTAAATTCTGTCTTAGAGGTGCAGATTGAAGGAGACTTGAGTGGGCGCCAAAAGCACTGCTCATGAGCCCTTGGGCTTCTTCTCTGTCCCTGTTCTAAAAGCCAGAATATTAGTATTGTTGAGAAAATGGCATCTCCCCGCTTCAGTTGTTTCTCTGTGGTTGCCCTGTGTGTCACGAAGGTTTGTCCCCACCTCTACAGACCTGCTTGTCCTCCCGAGGCCCCTGCAAGCTTCAGAGTTGGGATAAATGACATAGGGCCGACAGGTCTACTAATGAAAGTCTGTTTGTGCACTCTGCACCCTTGTGATTGCTCTGTACCTGTGAGCTCTTAGGTGTGGAGCTTTACATATGGGCATTTGTCTTTTTTTTTAATTAAGGCCTGCAGAAAGGATTGGTGTTTGTAAAGCAGGCTTCCCTGGCTCCTTCCTTCCCAATGCCTCTCCTACCGCCATTCTGCACACACACACACACACACACACACACACACACACACACACCCCGCCTACCCCTCTTGTCTCTCCAATCACTCAAGCCCCAAGCTTCCCTGGCTGGGAGGCCCCTACCTGGTGGTGGTCTGCTCAGCCCAACCTGCAGCCTCCTGTCTACTGGCAACCTTAATAAAAAGAATTCGTTTAGATTTCCTGTTGTCACTTTGTGCCAAAACACTCAGTCCTGTCTCTACTCAAAGTCCTAGAAATGGGCTCTGCTATCATGGGTTCGGATGTTGTACCTTCTTCTGATGTGCCCTCCGAATGACACATGGACACCAGCCAGCCAGTGTGTGAGAAGCTTGGTCTCTAAGGACCTCAGAAGACCAGCTCATTGAGGTTTCCGGCCCTTTCTCTCTCAAGTGGCTGCGCGGCTTTGCCTTTCAGGTTTTCTGTGCACCTAAGAAGAGGGGCTTGCCAGGCTTCACTGCCTTCCCACTGCCTGCGGGAGCCTGGTGCCTGCTTCTCTTTGGAACCGGTCTTGATTGGGGAGCTCTCTCCCTCTGCTTTTATTCTGGAACCCTCCATTTGAGACAGTCCTCCTTCTTGATAAAATCCAAGGGTGCCTTCAGAGGCTTCCAGGAGGGTGTCAAAAACTCAGAGCACTGCCCTCAGCTCATAGCTTCAAAGCATTCCATCCTTCAGATGGCTTTCTGAATGGAGAAAACTGCTGAGAGAGAGATGCGGATATGGAACTTGGTCCTGAGTCTAATTAGAAAGAGAAGAATAAATAAATAAATAAATAAATAAATAAATAAATAAATAAATAAATAAATAAATAAATAAAATCAAGGACTGGTCTCTTAATAAGATGTCTGGGCACAATAACAAAGCCAGAAAAGTTGATCTAGCATGTAGGCAATTTAAAATGATAGATGCAGAGGTGCGGCCTTCCTCAACAAGAGTTTTCCTTCCCGGTACATAGCGGGAGTGTGTGAAGCACTAGAATGTTCGAGTTTGTACAATCTGTGTGAGCTCAGGAGCACATTTTGGGATCGAAGCCAAGGCCAGCGAGAGCCTATTCAATGTAAAACAATTGACTTTTTCTTAAGACCAGCTGCCATTTTGTGGTTTTATGTAAAGAAACAAGTAACTTCCATTGTGGGCCTTACTGTATTAGATGTTATGAGCACCAGGCATCATAACCATACCTTATTCTTACTTTAAATAAAAATGTGATGATTTTCCTAATAGAGCTCACTAATTATCTATATTATTTGTGTTGTTCTCTCAGCACTGAGCACCGCTGATGCGTATCGTAGTTGCCCTTGTTGCAACTTATCAGTTGCAATCTGTCACCTAAAATTACTCGATCATATGCTAGCCATGAAAAAATAGGGTGAATGTAAAGATTTTATGCACTCGGTCAAAAAAGACAGATCTAAAATCAGTTGCTTTATTTCCTGCAGTCTTTCAAGTTGACCAAACTGCTCACTGATTTGCTCTATTTTCTTACATTTTTAGTATTTCTGTGTATATGCACTAAAAAGCCCCACTCAGAAAAAAAAATTCACTGCAATTCTGAGAAAAAGCTTACCCTAAACATCTAAAGATAGCATTTCTAATTACTATCTACATTGTGTTTAAACTATGCAAACTTGAGCATTATTCTCACTTTACCAGCTGTGTCTAGGTAGAGTCATTACATCAAACGCTTTCTAATTTTATGAGAAGAAATCAAAACAAGTGTGTGTATAGGTCCAAGAGACAAACGCAAACCCTATGAGTCAAACGGGCAAACTGATTAGTGAGCTGGCTGGGAAGTCTAAACAGCAAATAAAAGGAGATTAACCAAACAAATCCATAAGATGACAAGGGCAAAAATAGACTCCAGAGGCCAAGCCAGGTCCAGTGGGTGGGCTGGGTGGCACAGATGGTTCTGCGCCAGGATTCAAATGTCTGCTTTCTGGCTCATAGCCTTTGCTGGCTTCTCTTAGGCCCCTCCCACCAAGAGCTTCGAGGCAGAGCTCCTCTCATCCAGCCTCCCAGGGGTGGCAGAAATTCTCCTTAGAGATCCCTGCCCTTTGCTTAACTCAACTCCCTCCAGTGGTGCGGCTCTTGCTTCCTCACACGGCAGCCTGGTCTCTTGGTAGGGAGATATTTTTTTTCCGACTTTAGCCACTGTTCTTATCTCTGTCCTTATTAGTGTTATGCGATGTGCCACTCAGGAAGGAGATTTGTGGAAATCTGAAGAACAATCCAGTATACTATCTTCTTCTATAGGAAAGAAAACTGAGGCTCTGAGAAGTTAAATGACTTGTGTAGATTATACAATGTGGAAGTGCAGCAGAATCAGGGCCCAGACGGGGGTTCCAAATGCAATACTATGAGGTGTTATCAAAATATACAGTGAATGTCTATATTTTTAAAAATTACAGTAGGAAATACATTGCCATTAATATCCCTTGGAATACTCTGCCTCTCTTCTAATACTTCAGTCCTATTGTCCTCGTCACTTTCTGAAGCAGTTCTGGAAGCTCTTTGGCTCCCTTGATATCCTGAACCAACTGAGATGCTAACCTCTCACAGTTCGTTCTGACTTGGGGGAGGGCCATAAATCACATGGTACCAGATCTAGTAAATAAGATGGATGAGGACACACTATTGCTTTTTATTGCTCAACTAGGTGCCATGTGTGACACAGTATTGTCCCAATGAAGGATGAAGGCTTTCACCCTTTGCTTAAGCCATTTTCTACACACATCACTTCTGTCATATAAAAATATGCTGTGTCGTCATCCACCTTACTCATTGGCTCTGGAACTGTGCGACTTCTGGCCTTTCTCCAAAGGCAAAAGACCATGAAAGGTAAACATTTTGAGCCGATTCAGAACCTGGAGGCAGCCAGGCATGACAACGGAAGATAAGAGAGAGAGGGCTTCTAGAATAAGTGGCAAGAATGATGGGGTGGGTAGCTTTGCAACAAGAGGAGCATTCTCAAGGTCAATGAACAATATCTTCTTCCATAACCATTTTCCTTATTTAAACATTCATCATGGTTTCCATCTCACTTTCTACATGCTGTCCTCTATCCTTCTGGTGAGCTACAATTTGCGCTATTTCTCTCCTATTTCCTCTTTGCTTCTAATTCCTGGGGCCCCACGGGATAGTTCACCAATCCTGTTCCCATTAACAGGCAGAACAGCAGAGGAATGAGTCAGCTAGCCTGCCTCCTCAGCTGTGCCGAGGGTCAAGCGCTGTGAGGAGGGAAACAGAAGAGAGGGCAGGGATGAGCAGCACTAACCTCTTGGAAACACAACAAAGCCCCTGGTGGTCCTGCAGTGACCATACTCCGGGTGGAACTGGATTCCTCTTGGCCTTGTGTTCCCTGTAACTGCTGCCTCTTTTGTAATAGAGACAGGCAAGCACATCCATTTAGGATCAGAATATTCAGAGGCTCTCTTGGCCGATTCCCTTTAGTGCCGAGCTGTGGGTTTCCAGTCAATATTTCGTACCAGTAAGGACCAGTTGGCGGAGCAAAGGCAACAGCCTTTTTCTCTAGTTGTCACTCGAGTTCAAGAAAAGACTTTAAAATAACAAGTTAGTCCTAGTTTGAGGTAAAAATAACCACTGGGGATGGGTTTTTGGCTGTGGTTCAGTTTGACTCACTGCCTGATGAGCCCAGTAGAAATGGAAACTGCCTCGGGGTGATAGAAGGTAGAGCTGGGACGTGACCCACCCGGGAGGTAGAGGTATCACAGGTGCTTCGGTCTGCTGAGCAAAGGCTGTTCTAGTCCATGTGCAGATGATAAACCTCCTAAAGGGACTTGAAATTCCCACCAAGGCCCAATCAAACTCAGCCTTCCCCGGCTTCTGCTTGCTTTTGCCGCATCTCACATTGGAGAATATTAAGAGTGCCGGCAACTCCAGCTGCCCACCCCAACTCCTGTGTCCTGCCAGGCATGCGGCTTCACTGCCGCTGTCTTTTTTTTTTTTTTTTTTTTTTTAATGTTTTTTTTCTTGTTTCAGAACTTTTGTTTGTTTATTTATTTTTATGGCTGGCTCAGCCTGCCCTCAGGGCAGGGCTGGCACAGCATGTGGTTCTGGGGATCGAACCTCGATCCCTGCAGCTGCCCAAGCTTTCCTAAGCAGGTGCTTTAGACTACTGAGCCATTCTGCCGGGCCCCACCGCGGTCTTATTAGACCTGAGGAACAACAGACCAAAGGCTGCCTTTGAAGATGTGAATGACCCAGGCTGGGGGGGGGGGGTGCCAAATGCTTCATTCTCCCCAGGCCAGGGGCTCGTTGATAGAATCACTAACCCCAGCACTGGCTCCAAATGGGCTCGTCCCCGTCCCATTGGATTCCACAGCCCTGAGACATATATAACTCATTTGGAGCTCATGTCCTGTGTGCACACGCGAGCACGCGCGCACGTGTGCACACACACACACACGCACACACACACACACACACACACACGCACGTATACACACACACGTATACAGACACACACACACACACACACACACAGGGATTTCCTAAACTTATCTAATTGTGGTGATTGCCATGGATACAACAATCAGTGACTGAATGTTCTTTTGGCAGGGTTGGGGACAGCGAGTGAGTGCTGAAAGGTTTAGGAAATTCTTTTTGCCATCTCAAAATAAATAGATAAAAAATAAAAGGAGGGAGAGAAGGAAAGAAGAGAAGAAATTTGTTGGTTGGAAGGGAAGACTCAAACGAAGTAACCGAGGAAGGCCTAGGTGCTGGACTGAATTACTGAATTTTTACTGAGTAACAGAGGCTGCCAAGAATGTCCCTTAGAAGCAGCTCTCCCTAGGGTGTGGCGATGGGAAAACAGCAGGGCTGGGGGTAGGGGTGAGGGGTACTTCCTGCTGCACTCTCAGTGGATGGGGTCTCACAGCGCCAAGGAAGTGTCAAAAGGGGAGAGGCCTCCCTCAAGGTAGAGAGGTGTCTCAGGGGTCACAGGTGGGGGTTGTGGGGGCTAGGGCTCAGGGAGGGATCTCAGCAGGAGAGAGCTATAGAGGTGCTGGATTTAGGCCATGTCTGGGCAGGGCCCTGAGTGCCACTGGGTGTGGGGCTTGGAGCCCATGGGTTGCTGCAGCAGTGGAAGAGAGAAGCATCTTGGCCGAGGAGAAGAAGACCCCAGGCTGCAAGGTGTGTGTGGCTGCAAAGGTGGAGAAGCTCCAAGGCAGAGAGGGTCTAGGGACACAGAATTTGCTCTGCACGTGTCTCTAGTATAGAGGGACAGTCTCACCCATGGAGGTGAGGGAGGGAATCTAGGTAGGGAGGATACTTGGGGAGCACCGGGGTGTTCTGGGCATGGAGAGGCTCCCAAGGTACACGGGCATCTCAGGGCACAGATGGTTGTCAAGGCAGAGGGGCTGTGGCCTGTAGGGGTGTCCTGGCAGGGTGGGTCTTGGGGTGCACAAGGATGTACAGGAGGGCTGTGGTCCCGGTGCTGAGGGTCTGTGAGGGCGTGGTAACAGGCGTCAGAACGGGAGGTCCCTTAGAGTACACTGGTGTGTCCCAGCGGAGGACCTCTGGGGTGCAGGGAAATGGTTGTCTCGGCAAGGAGGACTCTCCGGATTCAAAGGGGCGTCCTAAGTGGGTGGCATCTTCGAGTGCACAGGATGTGCGGTGCTGAGAGGGCTCTCAGGATGTGTGGGGGCTTCTGGGCCTGCAGCTCTCAGGTACACAGGCCTCATGGGCACACAGGAAGGTCCTGGCAGGGCAGGTCTTGATGCACTGGTGTGTGGCAGGGGTAGTGCTTGGGCTCATGGGGGCATGTGGGGTGTTCTGGGCAGGACTGTGGGCTCCTAGGCAGGTGGCGTCCAGAGCACTCAGCCAGTCTTGCAGTCGCTCTCACGCCGTCTCTTCCTGCGTTCTTCATGCTCCCGCATCCGGTCGGCCCACGCCTCGGCGTCGCCTATGCCCACCACGCAGCAGGCCAGCCTGGGCCCCGCGTTGCCATTTTGTAAGCTGGCTGGGTTTCCGCCACGGCCCAGGTCGTCCTCCCCCGCGTGGACCACCAGGGCGCGGCCCACGATGGAGTGCGGGCCGGCCAGTGTGGCAGGGAGCCCGGCCTGGTACTTCCAGAGGCGGCCTCCAGCGCGCACCACGAAGTTGCCGAAGTCGCCTGGATGCTGTGGGTGCTGCTTGGACCACGGGTTGTAGTGGGGTCCGGTGGAGTCGCAGCCCTGGCTCAGGTCTCCGAAGCTGTGCACGTGGATGGCGCGTCGGGAGCTGGTGGTATTCTCAGGGAAGCCCTCCAGGTCAAAGAAGGCCTCAAGCCTGGCTTCAGGTGCGGACTGCCGGAAGAGGACCAAGCCAGTCACCTGGGACTGCTCAGCCCCTAGTGTAGAGGACGGCTGCATTCGACACACTGCATGTAAGCCTCCGGCCGCCTCTTGTTGTGGCACCAGCTTCTTCCAGATGTCCGTCACCATTGCGTGCATGTCAAGGATCTGCTCCTGCATGTAGGCGCTGGGCACCTCTGGGTCTGTGCTGTTCTGGGTGAGCGCCAGGCCTGTCGCCAGAAGCAGGCAGCCGCACAGCAAGGCCTGCATGGCTGATGTCTGCACCTAAGGGGCACCTAGTGGGAACAGGCAGAGCACATAGGTCATTTGAAATAGTGAGTCTCAGGGACCCCACCCTGGACAGATCTGCCTCATCTCCTTTCCCAGGCCCCCCAAAGGGCCTTCCTGGCCCAGCAGACTGTCATGGTTCAGAAGACAGGCTTGTTCTGTGTCCAGGGCACTAGGCAAGAGGCTGGGTTTGTAAAACTGGGTAAGACCACCCCATCTGGACAAACTCAGAGCTATGGCCCCCTCACATCCTGTCTCTGCTGCTTGGAGGGAGTGTCAGGGCCATGCAGGTGTCTGGGACCCTTCCAGACCACCTTCTACATCTCTCTGTGTGACCCCTTGCTATTCTTTCCATATCTGGCCAGGAAACCTGCCTTCCAGCCCCATGGCCTCCCGGCCTCCGGGTCTCCCAGTCTCCCCACCCTGGCCTTCAGACTCAGGACATACACACTCAGGTCTATTCATAGGCAACCTGGCACCTGGACCTATACCCTGCAATAGCAGAGTCATAGCCTGGAGGGAGGCTGAGGGAGGGCACCCCTGTGCACAGCAGTCAGGTCCTTGGAACCATTCCAGTGCAACACTGGATTGAAGTCAGAGTCTGGTGATGGGATAAGACAGAGAAAGTTATTCCTGTCCTCTCAGGGGTCTCCAGGAAGGACTCCTCCAGGAGATGATGTCAGAGTTGGGATCTACCAGAGGGGCAGGAGTTTCTCAGCTAAGCCTTTTGAAGCAGCAGAAGGCTTCCTGGAAGGCATTTCAGGCATGCTGGTGGGAGTGGAAGGGCGGAGTCTGGGGGCTGGAGGAAGTTTGCTGTGGCAGAGTACCCTGTCTGGGACTCTAGATAGCTGAGGCTCGAGAGGAAACCTTCAGCCAGAGACAGAGCAACAGCTTGGCTGTGTTCAGGGTCAGCCAGGGACTAGTGTGGGAGCAGGTGTCTATGCAGCAAAGTGGGTAATGAGAAACATTTAGAAGTTTAGTACTGGAGGCAAGAAGGCAGAATTTGGATGTCCTCACCACCAAGAAAGGAAAAGTAAGGAGACAGATACTCCACTCCCATGTGTCCCAAACACGGCACAGAATCAGTAGCACGGGGCCCTCCCGGGGCAACTATAAATAAGCACAATTACTGTGTCCATTAAAATTGCTTAAAAATGTTGAAAGTACTCAAAGTCTGAGAGGAGAGAGGACGAAGCCTGGTCCTTGTGGCTGGAGAGGATGGGAGGGTGATGGGAATAAATCAACATTCTAGAGCAGAGAGGCAGAGCGGGGGCGGCCTAACCCTGGCAGAAATGGTGGGAGCTTTTCCAAGAGTGAGGGGAGGTCAGGTGGCCCCAGCAGGAGGGAGAGCAAACAGCAAGGGTGGCCAAGATTTCCATCCGGGGATGCTGGGGTGAGGGTGCGTGGGCCCAGACTGCGAGGAAGCAGAGAGGCAGTGTGAGCCAGCACTCGTGGAGGGTAGGCTGCCCCGGGAGCCCTGGGGCACAGGCATTTGGAGTCTGTCCGGCTTTGGGTGAGATGAGCTGGCTCATGTTGGCTCCACATCTGATGCTGGCTTTAAAAAACACAGATGCATGGGCCCCACCCACGAGACTAACTCAGTAGTGGGGCTCCCTTGCGAAAAAGAAAGCTCGGAATGTCAGCCACAACAGACAGGTGACCCTCAGGATTGGTGGGAGCTGGGGGCTCCGCGGGGCACGCCTCCTACTCTAGGGGTACTCAAGTCCGTTAGATGAAATAGCCGAGTACTGGCACATGGCCTGTGCAGTCTCCCCCTACACTTTAAGGCATCTCTGGGTCGCTTGCTACATTTCCTTAAGTGCTATGTAGACAGTGGGTATTCTATATCATTTAGAAAGCAGTAAGTAAAAAAGTCTGTTCAGTACAGACATAGATTGTTCTTTCCGAGCATTTTCCATCTGAGGTAGATTGAATCCAAGGATGCAGAATCTTTGGTCCCAGAGAGCTGACTGTCTTGTGATCTCCAGAGCCACTAGCTTCCTAGCCTTGGGCACCTGACGGTGAAATAAGGCCAGTTCCAGCCAAGAGGGGCATGCTGAAGACGGGGTGAGGTATTTATAAGCCAGGCTTCTTCCACATTTTAAAACACATCCAAAGGGACTAATGGTGTCTTCAAAGAACTAGTCTGAAGGTTGGGTGCACTTTCAAGGGCCTTCTCCAACCCCAAAGTGGCTGCTACTTATAAAAACAAATCCTGGATTGGGTTTGCAGTCTCTACAGGGCTGTCATAGGAAGGGTATTTAGTATGGTGATTACAAGAATGGATTCTGCAATTCACCTCATGAATCGAAAGCCTGACGGTCCCTTGAGCTCTAAGAGATAGCTGTCATCATCATGTTTCATGGGCCTGTGTCACCTGTGAGCCACAGCTATCTCAGCTGCAGCTGGTATAGTGATGCTCAGCTTAGAAGCAAAGCTGACAGGCTCAAGATGGCTAAGATGAGGTCTGCCCTAGGCACGCCAGTCAGGCCCCACGTCACGAGGCACCCCGCTACAGCCTCTAGCCCACAGCTGGTGTGGGGAACCCTCAGCAAAGAAGCTACCAATGGGAATGTTGGAACCATCAGCCAAGAAAGCCTCGGAACCCATAGTAATAGCACGTGCCCAACCACGTCTCCAAGGAGTAGCCAGAAATGTGGGACAGGAAGCAGAGAAAATGACATCCAGGGGCCAGCAGCCTTGGCCTGCTGTGTCACTGTGACTAAATCCGCAGAAGTGCGCAGGGACATAGGGTGCTTTCCTGGAGCTTTCCCAGTGGGGATTCCCTCTTGGGACCCCCCTGATGGCTAACACCCAGAAAAGTTCTCCTTCAAAGCGAAGAGCAAAATCAGGCTGTCTCAGTATCTGTGGATTTCTTTTCTAGTCTTTTCTTTTTCACCCGAGCAATAATAACCATTTGAAGGAACAGGGTTTTTTTTGTTTGTTTGTTTTTGTTGTTGTTTAAGGAAGAAAATAAGAAAAGACAAAGGTGACTTCATTCACCCAGGTAGACTCTGACTCCTGCTATCCCCCAGCTCCTGCCTTCTCTGCCCCAGGTCCCCTGTGTGGGCTCCAGCCTTGCGGAACAGCCTCCCTCCGTGCCACAGTGAACGCACCAACTTGTTTTTAGAGCACATGTGCATAGCCTGCAGAGGATGATAAGCCTATCAGAGCAAAACCACCAGGGCCTTCTCTCTGAACCAAAGGAGGTCTCTGAGCTTGTGCCTCTCTCCTGGCTCAATGGCTGCAAGAATTTGAGCCTTGAAAACTCAGGCTCCTGAGTTTGTGTCCCCTGACTCCCTCCTAGAAGGAGCCCTAGGTGGGAGCTGCAGGTGGCTGGGCCACTATCTCAGCTTCATGACTCGCCTGACAGCTGGCTGTGTAAGGTTCTTGCTGACCCCCAAGCCAAACAACCTCCAGTTGGGCAGCACTGAGAAATCTACGTCTCACAGGATTTCTTTTTCCTAATGCTCAAGTCCTTTCAGATGGGGCTTTGCAGGGCTAGAAGGCCAAACAGATTCTTTCCCCCCATGGCCTTCCTCCCCCAGAGCAGCCAGGCCTGTCCGTGTTTCTCTCCCCTGAGTATGACCAAATCCACTCCAAAGAGGAGGGCTCCTGCTCTTCCTGGCTGCCAACTGTTAAGAATCTCACGCAGAGAAGAATAGGACCAATTTGAACTTGGCACCCACCTGGCCAGGCCGTCTGTCCGGGAGACCTTTCCCTCTTGCACAGTGGAGAAGCACCTCTGGCAACTTCAGAAATTCAGGCAGCCTCCTGGGCTGGGTTGTTTGTGAGCTGAGGGAAGCCAGCCCCAGGGAGTGGTCAGCAGGAGGGAGCAAGGTCATTGGACCCGGCCAGGGAGGAGAAGCCGGCCAGATGTCCCTTGCTGCAAAATCATCTCACCTCCTCCTCCTCTTGCTCCTCCTCCTCAGCCCCCACTTCCCCGTCCCTTCCCATCCTTGGCCCCCTTGCCAAGTCTGCTTTTTCATGAGGTCCTTGGCTTCTGAAGACATAGCCTGTGACCTTCAGCACACAGCAGAGAAATAAACAGGAGAAGGAAAATTGCCTGTTTGGAGAGGGGCACAATGGCTGCCTTATAAGAAGCCTTCTCTTTCCCCTTGATTTCCTTGACTTATTTTTGCTGGATGCTGGTATGTGTTTAAGACAAACATGGACTCTTGGCCCTTGTATGTGAGTGATGTTTTCTCCAGAACTTGGCAGTCACTATGAAGAGGTGAGCCTCCCATGTAGCAGTGCAGAGCTCTGGTTTTGTCATGTCCTAACGGTATGCTTCTGTACCCATGACACCTTCCCCATGCCTCTCTGTAGCATCTGTCAAATGGATGTGACACTGGCCACCCAGCACCATCACTGTGAAAATGAAATAAGACTGTCACACAAGTGTGACACCCAGCCCCCAAAGGAGTGTAGATTCAGTGCCTGGATTTCCTAAGTAATGCCATTAATACCACTGCCATTGTCATTGTTGATATTAAAATGACAGAGGAGCTTTTCTAAAGGGTGCATGGTCTTTTCTGGGACAACCAGCAGCTTTATCTTTACAAGATCCTTTTCTCTCTTGCTACCACAAACTCTTCTCAATCACAGCAGCTTTTTCTAGAAATAGAAGCCTTGCTTTCCCCAAAGAGCCCACAGGGGAAAAGGCAGCTTGCTGCTGCTTGTCTGTCCTCCTGGGTCCCTTCAGCAAATGGCCTTTGGGTGCTTGCCCCCTGCCAGGCTGTGCACTGGAGGTAGAAGACCGTGAACATGCTGAGCACTGGGGACTCAGAGCTGCAGGGGCCTTGGCCCCTGGGGGTCCACACTCTGAGAAAAGAAACAGCAGTTTGGATGGGGGAAGTGCAGCTAGGGAAGGAGGGACAGGGCCCCTCTGGCAGCAGAAAAGATTGTTGAACAATGTAGACCTCTGTGCCCCAGCTGGTCCACATGACTGGATCAGGAGGGATGCCTCCTGAAACAGTTTTAAAAGCCAGGGGTCTTGATTGGCAGCCAGCTCTGGAAACCTAGAGTTGGCAGAAATGAAAGATTTTTGCTCAGAGGCAGCCATTCCAAAAGATATGATGGAGGATTCCCAGCACTCAGGACTTCCAGCCCTCTGCCCTCCTTGGGCCTATGACCGAGGGTTTGGACAGAGCAGTCCAGCCCAGCTCTGCATTCTGTTGGTGGATGTGGTTGCCCTCGTCCAGTGAGTTCGGATCCTGTGGGTGGGCGTGGTTGTCCTCTACCAGTGAGCTTCCAAGTTCCAGATGCCAGCCCCTCCCTTTACCTTCTCATTTTGAATAGTTGATCCAATTAAAAATATAGATACAAGCCGGGCATGGTGGCTTACGCCTGTAATCCCAGCACTCGGGAGGCTGAGACAGGAGGATCAATATGAGTTCGAGACCAGCCTAGG
>PVJA010016812.1:0-42717 GCA_004027025.1 Myocastor coypus
AGGAGGAGAAGGAGGAGGAAGAGGAGGAGGAGGAGAAGGAGGAGGAGAAGGAGAAGGAGAAGGAAGAGGAGGAGGAGAAGAGGAGGAGAAGGAGAAGGAGAAGGAGGAGGAGGAGGAGGAGACCCAGAGCCAGCACGCCAGTTTGTGGAAGCCACATGGGCTCTCCTCTCTGAAATGAGTGACTGCCCCCTTCTGCTCCTTTCTCTGGTCTCTGGGAGACTGCCTGACGCTTCTCCTCTCACCACGCCCCTCTCCAGGATTGCGTGCGTCTGTGAGACCACACCCACACACGGTCTGCTCCCCAGGAAGCCCGTGTTCCACCCTCACCACTGACCCTCCTGATGGCTGCCTGTCCTGCGGACAATTAGCCTGCTCAGCCGGGGGTCCCCACCACCCTGGCCCTGTGCTCTCTCCCTGTGTTCCGCCAGGTGTTTTCCTCAGGTCTGGTCCCCTCTCCTCGCAACTGGCCATCGCTCTGCTAGGCAAAGTTCTCCAGAAAGACAGAGGATGGCCTGCGCCTCCAGCTCCTGCCCAGCAGGGCAGGGAGAGGTCAGATGGTGGTCCATTCTTTTCAGTACCAGCCATGCAATGGAAAAGGATTGAAAGGCAGCCAATTACCTGCAGCCCTGGCGATCCCAGGAGTCCGGGCGCACCCATGTCACCTTTCTTCCCCTGGGAGTGAGAGAAGAAACCAAATCAATGAACAGGTAGGCAATACCCAGAGCCAGCTTAATAGCACATGTAAGGGCTATCTCCATCTTCTGCCTCCCACCTCCTGGTTCTGACTCTTGGTGAGGAAAGAGCACCCTGCGGAGGAGGACAGGAGGCTCTGGAGTGGAGGCTCAGGAGAGGAGGCTCAGGAGAGGAGGCTCAGGAGGGGAGGCTCAGGAGAGGAGGCTCAGGAGGGGAGGCTCAGGAGAGGAGGCTCAGGAGAAGACGCTCAGGAGGGGAGGCTCAGGAGAGGAGGCTCAGGAGAAGACGCTCAGGAGAAGAGGCTCAGGAGAGGAGGCTCAGGAGAGGAGACTCAGGAGAGGACGCTCAGGAGGGGAGGCTCAGGGCCAGGGAACAGGGTTCCAGCTTCTGTGTGAGGGTGGCTTCGCCCTAGGCCGGCTCTGTAATCCCACGTTGCAGGTAACGCATGGTACCACATTCAAAAGGCACAGAAGGTTTACCTGAGAAAGACTTGCTTCCTTCTGCCTCACCCAACGTCCTGGGTCCCTTTCCCAGCCTGCTAGATGTTCACTGATCTTTCTAGAGTCACGCTGAGCATATCTCTCCTTCGTTCCTTCTCTCTCCCTTCCTCCTCTCTCCCTCCCTCCGCCTCTATTTCTCTCTTACACACACACACACACACACACACACACACACACACACACACTTTCCTCTCTTCTTTTCATAAACTGTAGCATATTACAATATTACACCATCTGTTCACAGCCTCTGCTTTTTGCAGGACTGCAATTTGCTTAGGCTGAGCTCCGCCTCAGTACACAGAGCGCTTTGCACAGCCCTATTCTGTCCCAGAGCTGAGACACACTGCATTTAGACAGTTCCGTCATGGATAGACAGGCCACCAAGGCCACTGCCATCCATCTCTGGTTACAATCTGCCCGGCCATGTGCACTGTGCTCCTGGGAAATGGCACTGGGTGACCCCACGCATTACACTGCAGAGTTCACCCAAGCTGACACAGTGAACCTACTGGAAGAGGAAGCAGGTAGGAATCTTGGGGGTAGGCAGAGTTCGTGAATAAGAAACAAACTGCATGGGAAATGCCTCGAAGAGTCAACTGGGATCTCATCTTTTGTGAAAGTTTCTGTACGTCAAAAGAACTCACCAACAGGGTAAAAAGAAAACCTACAAATTAGGAAAAACATTTAGTTGACTGTCCCTCAGACAAAGGACTTCTCTCTAGAACACATAAAGAGTTAAAAAAAAAAAAAAAAGAGTCAGACCCAAAATTCAAAAACCCGGGGCCTGGCGGGATGGCTCAGTGGTCTAAAGCGCCTGCTTGGGAAAGCTTGGGCAGCTTCAGGGACCACGGTTCGATCCCTGGCACCACATGCTGCGCCAGCCCTGCCCTTGGGGCGGGCTGAGCCAGCCATAAAAATGAGTGAATAAACAAACAAAGGTTCTGAAACAAGAAAAAAAATAAATAAACGAACAAACAAATAAATACATAAATTCAAAAAATTTAAAAACCCAACAAAAAGGGCATCTAAGATCAATACACACTTCTCAGATAAAGAAATGCAAAAGGAAAATAAATATAAGAAAAAATCTTCAACATCAATGCTTGTTCCAGAAATTCAAATTAAAACAACACTGAGATTCCATCTTACCCCAGAAAAGATGGCTATCACCAAGCATTCAGTCAACAGCAAGTACTAGAAGGGACGCTGATAAGCCGGGCGTGGTGGCGCACGCCTTTAATCCCAGCACTTGGGAGGCTGAGGCAGGAGGATCGTTGTGAGTTCGAGACCAGCCTGGGCTACAAAAGTGAGCTCAAGGCCAGCCTGAACTGCATAGCGAGACCCTGTCTCAAAAATTAAAAAAAAAAAAAAAGAAAGAAAACAAGAAGGGATGCTGACAAGAGTGTGGACTGCTACGACCACTATGAAAATCAGTGTGGAGACATCTCAGAAAACTAGGATTAGGTGTCCCAGAAATCCCAGATAATGCCCTCCTGGGTAATCTTCCAGAAAAGCTATCTATGTGCACCTGTTTATAGCAGAACAATTTGTCATAGCTACATCTTGGAAACAACTCGTGTTCGTCAACTGAGAGTACAAATGTTTTGTTTTGTTTTGTTTTTTTATACGATGGACTTTAGCTATACAAAAGATAAGCCTGAGATTTGTATAGGTAAATGGAGGCAACTAGAAACCATACTGGCAAGAAATATAAAGCAGACTTGCAAATATAAACATTCCAATGTCTCCCTAGTATAAGAACCTGAAGGAGCGCACAGGTGCTGAAAGGTACAACGAACACTGCTGTTATGGTTTATGTCTAGTTGTCGCCCCAAAGCCTCATGGAGTCATTGGGCGGGGACTTCTAGAGTTTGAGACTTGATCCATGATCCCTGGGATTATGGGTTTTAGTACTGATGGGATTATGGGTGTAGCCTAGGGTGGGAGCTAAGGTGGAGAGCCTGAATGTAATATAAAGAGAGACAGAGAGACAGACTGGAGCTCGAGCTGGTGCTGCTGCTCTGCTGCCCTGATTGATTGGCTGCCTCTGCCACCATTTTGTTGCTGTTCCGCCGCCTTGAACTGGATGCTCTCCGCCCTGCTCCACTCAGCCTTGGGCCAGCCGAATATGGACTGAAACCTCTACGAACTGTGAGCTAAATAAACCTTTCCTTCCTTCATTTTGAGTGTTGGGTATTTGTCCCAGCAACGAGCAAAAAATAACTAATACAACTGCAAACAGAAAGAAACTGTTCCAGGGGAAGGAACGAGCGGGATGAGGGAAAGGAGAACAGAGACGCGGGCAAGAGAAACAGGGCCGACAGCTGGATCACCGCCGCTGGCTCCTGCTGGCCTACTCAGAGGAGCAGTTGGTGCTTCATGTTTTCTCTCTTTTTAATTTTTGCCCATTCTTACTGTCTTACATCTGATAATCTATACAGCTAAATTTGAAGTCAACAGTACGCATTATAACAACCACTGCCGAATTCCTATTCAGTTCAGTGAAATTCTCCATCATTTCTAATGGTTTTTGTGTTATTATTTTTTGGATTCTGTTTAAAAATCAAAAGTTTTAAGAACAGGAATGCGAGCCAGGGAGATAGCTCAGTGGACTAAGTGCCTCTCTGCCAAGCCCAAGGTCCTGAGTTTGATCCCTGGTACCAAAACAAACAAACAAACAAACAAATAAATAAATAAAAAGGATCATAATAGCTCTAACAAAAAAGAAATGGGAATATGAATAGATTATGGGTCTACAGATGAGCCATCCTAATAACTCCTACTGCCACTGCCATGAATGTTAAATACACTGGCACCTTCTAAGTACCCCGTAATTCTGGTTATAATGTTGCTGGTGATAGTGTTGGAGATGGTGGCGGTCATGGCAGTGGTGATGCTGGCGGGGGCATGATCACGGCGAGGGGCAGCGGTGCTGGTGCTGGACAAGGTGGTGAAGAGAGCAGCGGTGTTGGCAGTAACAGTCCCAGCGGCAGTATCAGTGGTTGCGGTCACTTTAGCTCCTCTGCAGTTGCTGCATTTTTGACCCATAACAAAGTGTAGAGCTCTGAGAAGTGCTGAGGGGCACAGATTCAACTGCAATAAAGAGCAGCTTCACTGACAGTCGGTGTGCTTCCGGTCACTTTTCCTCCTTTTCTTTCTAAATTGCTACCCAGCACAATGTCTGGATGAGTGTCTGCGATTCACCGATTCACCGGGAGGCCAGACTTCTCACACCCTTTGGAATGCGAGGATGCTGCGCTGCCTGGAATTTCCCAGGCTGTGTTTCTGCCTGCGGAGAGGAGCAGGCGCGGCCTACCAGAGCGGAAGGGCAAGTGTTTTCCTACCAGGGTGGGTCACCACAGCCACACACAGGGCCACTGCGAGACCCAAGGACCACTTGTGCGTGTCATTCTAGGGTGCGGCGTGCGCTCTCTGGCTGCTTTTCTCTCCCGCTCCCAACATCAAGCAGGATGATTTCCTACTCCTAGCAACTCAAGCCAGGGGCTCAGGGGGGACCTGGGGGGTCCTGACAGAAGTCCTGGCTCCATACAAACAGCAGCTTGTGATCCAAACAATGCTGCTACTGCTGGTAGGCTGGCAGAGCCAGAAGCGGCTTTAAAAATGGCAAAGTGAAATGAACACAACCCACGTGGCCATTGACAAAAGACAGCCAGTGCCTGCCTCTCCCGGCCACTACAAGTCAGAGCAGGTGGGCCAGGTGGCTCTGGAAGACATCCAGAAATGAGAAGGTCAGTTGCCAAAGTTCCTGCATCTCTCCACAGCATCTTCATCAAGGATGCTGGCTTGCAGGTTACCATTCATCGTGTACACGGGTACACACACCACCCTGGAGCAAGGCTGTGAAGGGTCTGCAGACAGACAGAGCTCAGTTCTAATCCTTGCCCTGCCACACAATCTTATTGACACTGCACATCTATTCGTTTATATAATGAATGCCTCATTAGTGCAGCGGGCCTTGTACTACCATACCACGTAGTCCCTTGTGTGAATTAAGGGGAAAGTCTAGGGAGGCGTCTGACGTGCGATGACTGTTGATTTTTCTTTCCTTTCTATGTATATATACATGAATATTTCACTGTAAAGGTGTATTTTTTTAATGCCACTGACATAGCCGAGCATGCAGTGAGAAATTTGGGGAGCCTTGCAATCTTTAGTAAGAAGGGGAGAACTACATCTGACAGGGTCACTTTCTCTCTCTCTCTCTCACTCTTTCCTCTCTCTTTCTTGCTCTCTCGCTCACTCGCTCTCACTCTTGCTTTCGCCCCCCGCCCCACTCTTTTGTGGTACAGGGTAGGACTGAGGACCGTGCACTTTCCAGGCAGACACTCATGCCACTGAGCTACGTGACAGGTTCTGGCCCTAGCATGAATTGCTAAAATCATTATGGTTGCCTTCTAATATGGTTGATGCCCTCAAAACAAAATCCCATCTTCCCAAGACTACCTCTGCCTTCTTCTCAAACTAGCCCAGGGTGTAATTTCCTCTCATCCTTCCTGCTGCCTCAGGGAAGACCCTCAGTCAGCTCCCTCAGGTATATCAACACATCCCCACTAAATTCCACCCCTGGCAAAAGGCCATAAAAACCTCAACCTCCCTTCGTTCCAATCCACAGGATTCCTCATCCTTCCTCAAAGAAAACAAAGCCCCTTTCCTTTCCCTTCTGCCAGTCTCTCTGCTGCAAAGGATCACCTGGAAACACCTATCACTAAGTCCCCGCCCAGCATCCCTTAAGTTGTCATCTGTTGCTGAAAGAAGAGAGAGGTCAGAGATGTTGGGAAAATAATACGGCCAGAAGAATTGCCACAATCTCATGTGAGGAGTAAAGAAAAACTGCAGGACCTTGAAAGGGCATTTCCCTCTTTCTGAATACTAAATTACTCACTGTGAGCTGCAAGGACTCCTGTCGCGATGAGTCTACAGCCTATATCACATTCCTTTCCTCCACAGACCTATGATGCCTCAGATCATTCAGTTCTCTTAAGCAACAACCAAAAAATTTGGGACCAGAGAACTGAAAATACAAAGATATATAGGCTACTTCCTGGAGGACTCAGTACTACTGTCTTCACTGCAAGTGGACATGTCCAGGCCACGGCCAGGACTTAGGCAAGCCGATGCCAGCGCTGGGTCCTGTCCTCACTGCGCACATTACGTCTTTGCCTAGAGACCTGAAGCCCCTTTTGTTTCATCCACACTAGCATTCTTACTACAGGTGATACCTACTAATATCACTAAATATTTATGTATATTTACATGCTTTTATATATATTGTGTATACTGTGCATGTAAAACTTACATGCTTTATAAACACAGGGTACTCTTCTCCATACTATGAATATAAAAAAAATGAAAGAAGACAAGTATCATCACAGATTTATATTACAGTAGAGGAAGAAAATCAGTTCAGATCTCAAAGAAAAAGAACAGGTAAGTGTTCTGCAGAAAATGCTAACAGCCCAGCATGAGAACGACGAAGAGGAGGACAGAATCTTCTGGGAAACTGACCATCCGGGACACCAGCAGTTTCCAAGTGGTGGCTTTGAGTCAGGGTGTTCTCCTGCGGGCGCACCGTGGATCCTGGGGTGCTTGCAGTGTCTCCCACTTCTGCTGAGCAAGCGTGGTTTCTCCTTCTTCCTTACTGGCCAGTTCAGCCACCAGGAGGAAGTTGTGACCTTGGAAAGGGACACTGGGTTCTGTCCCTCCCTCCACCTGACAGCCAGGAACCTTTGCCTACCACCCTGCAACAGGTAGGCGGGATTGTTCTACAGCTCTGGGATGGTTTAAACTGCACTTAGCTCTCAATTCTACCCTTTTATCGTGTTATTGTGGAAAATCAGAGGCTTTGTTCAAAACAAGTGGATTTGCCTTGCCAAGGGCTGAAATCCTCAGCCTGCTGCTAATCTATAAAACACAGGGTCTGGACTCTTCTCTTCAGCCTGTATTTGAGTCCCAACGTTCTGATGTACAGGTCTGCACGCCTTATTGTCTGTCTGGTTCTTTTGCCTCGCAACCTGAGTGTGTGCAGTGTGGGATTCTCCAGGGCTCTTTGGAGCGATGTTTCCAACGAAACTGATGAGGAGGAAATGATGGGTCAGAGTGCAGAAAGCAGAGATTAATTTCTGCACAGGTCATCCTGCCCCAGGTTTTCCTGATTTAAGCCAGAGAACGACAGCACAGGAAGCTGCTTGCCAGCCAGCAGCACCACAGTTAGCTGCTACTCACTTCTCTATTACTGTTGGCACTGAACCAGCAACCGTCCTACGAGGGAACACACCCGAAGCACAGAGGCGCCTGGGACCAGTGAGTGGTCGGAGGGTCTAAGGACGCCTTGGTCATCATCTGTGATGCCCTAGGGGAAGCAGGACAAGAGGAGGGCCTGGCACAACCCATACCCATGTCCTCCTGTCCTGCTCTGTAACTTGGTCCATGCATCTCAACTGGTGTCCCGCGCTTCGGGACAGGAGTTCTGCCCGTTGTCACCTGCGCACCGTGCAGTTTATCATCTGGACTGAGATGGATATTCAAGTGCTTTCTGCTAGTGGCAGTCCTCAGCCCCGGCTGAGCAGCCACTTTTTTCCATTGGATCACCACAGGAGCCCCTAAGTGGCCAGTCTCCCTCTTCTAACCCCTTCTGAACACCACCACCCCCTGGGTGGCCTCAGAAGGTAAAGTGGCCCTGCTGCTGCTGCCGTATCAAGAACACCAGAGCAAGGGTAGCTCAGCCAGGAACAGGCACGATGGAAACGCAGGGAACACGAGGTAAATATTTGATGAAGCTTCCAGCGGTGCTTCTCACGAATTTAGGTAGGATAATGGCTTGATGGTTTTGTTTCTCTTCAAATCTCTCATCTTTTAGAGATAATGGTGCTAAAATATTTAGGACCAAAATTATGTGACTTGTGAAATTGCCTCCAGTGGTGGGTTAGACAGGAGTGCAGGGATACATAAAACAGACTTGGCAGTGACTAGCTGAGCAGCAAAGCTGGCAGTGGGAACCCGGAGCTGCATGGCACGCTTCTTTCTGCTTTTGAATATGAGTGTTGCTTTCATAACTAGACCTGGTGGAAACAGACAGAGAGAGAGAGAGAGAGAGAAGTCTGCAAGAGTGGTCACAGATGACTCCTAGGCTCTCAGACTCTACTGCCCCTGCGGGTCGCTGACTCTGGTCACAAAGATGTCTGCTGTATGCCTCCCTCAGCCAGTGAGGCTCACACTCTGCTGAGGTGTGGATAGGGCTCCTGTGACACCCAGCGAGTCAATGTCTGCTCAGGCTCACTCAGGAGGCAGAAGACAGACAGCGGACTCCAAGTGGCCAAAAAATCTGGAAGATGGAATGCTCTGCCAGCTGGAGCAGAGATGAGAAATGAAGGAAATTCCCTAGGGGACAGTCTGGTACAAGCTAATTATTCAGCCAAACTGCCACTAAGCCTTGCTGGCCTGCTTTGCCACCTAAAACACCAGTCCTCAGAAGAACACGGTGCCACTGTTGTTGTCCCTAAGCAGGGGGTTTGAGTCAGTCAGGGCTTGGTTTCAATCCAGTGAGGTTCCCTGGACCCCTGATGAAGAAATTCATGAAGCGTTTTGCATTTACACTTCCTCTCTGGTAGGGTTTGCTGGCCCAGAGAGGCAGGAGCACAGTTCCCAGGGGGTGTGCAGCAGCACGGACAGAGTGCTAACCATTACATCTCTTCCTCGCCTGTCAGTGACCAGCAGCATGTGGACATGGGCTTTGTCTCTTGTGAGCATCCTCCTACCCGGTCTACAGGAAGAGCTGGCAGTCTGTCAATGCTGAAGACATTTTTGTTGAATGGAAGCATTAATGGAAGAAGGGAAGAGGGAGAGAAGGAGCAGAGGAAAGCAAAAGGCAAGGAGCAGATGACACTAAAGAGAAGAAAGAGAGACACAAAGGAAAGGGACCGGCTGACAGCACCCTGTGCAGTGTCACAGACTTGCAGGAGAAGCCTAGTCTGAAATCCTTGCAGTTGCTCCCCATGGGAAAAGCAGAAATCCAGGCAGAGCTGCTGGGCACAGGCAAGCACTCTGAGGCAGGCGGCCTCCCTCAGGGCGCCATCTTGTTCCTGAGACTGTCACCAATGTGCCATGAACTTTGGAGGAAACAGAAACCCACCCGCCCTCAGGGCCACACCGCCAGCCCCAGGGTTCGGCACTGCCGCTTCCAGGCCCCGCCTCCTCACTCAGCATTGTCCCACTGTCAGAATCCTCTCTCAGCCACCCCTGGCCTGTATGGGTCTCCAGGGAGGCTCTAGAGAGGCTCCGCACAGATGTCGCCTTCCTTAGCTGGCTTCATGAGCACTTGGCAATGCAGCCCTTCATTTTTTAAAGAAAACTTGAGGGCTTTTAGCAAAGTGTTGAGGCCTCCCAAGAGTTCCACATGAGTTTTGCTACCACGCTGACACACAAATGAAACAAAGAGGGAAATCCAAGCCCAGCCGTGGAGATAGACCGTCCCTGGGAAGCCTCAGAGCAGATGTGCTCCATCAAGCCACGGCCTTCAGCTGTGGAAGCTGCCACGATTACTGCCATGCCTGTGTGCTCAGTGGCCACCACAGCCCACCCTGCTCTACCCAGTGCTCCTCCCTCCCTCCCCAGTCTGCTTGCTTTCCTGGATTGCTCTGTGTAAATCCTCAAATCTCCGGACCAGGTGAATTTGCCTCCATTCCAAAGCCCCTAAGCTTCAGCCAGGTCAATGCGGTGGCTACCACGGTGCTCAGGGACAATAAGTGCTTCTGGAGGTAACAGCAGCAGCCTGATAAGCACACCCTGCGCCTGCCAATAAGTCACATCCAAGGACGTGAGCCTAACAAGCTCTCCTCCTTAGCAAGAGTAAGCCAGAGGAACATGGGGAGCAGTGGCGGCGAACCTCGGCACACGTGCCAGAGCCGGCTGTTCATCACTGAGATCTCTGCAAGCTTCATTGCGCCTGGTGTCCAAACATGGCAATCTCAGTTATCTTTACAGAAAGAGTTCCACCTCCACCTAATACCATGTCAGGAAAAATGACACTTGCAGCTGGTGAATGGGAAGCTGAACAAGTTAAACATAAACACTAATTACAGCATGGCAAAGACTGCTACTTTCTCCCAAGACTGTGTAAGAGCATGCTGAGAGGGTGAGAGCTCCGGCAGCTGCCGCGCCCTGCTGCCCTTCCAGGTCTGTGGGCATCCTCGGCGCTCTTTCCCCTAACAACTCAGTCATGGCCGCACTTCCCTACAGAATCAAGAAGGTCACAGGCTTGCAGAGACCGGATGACTTCCCAGGACCACAGGGCAGCTAAGAAGTCCAGCGGGATGTCCAGGAGTGTGAGACACCATGAATCCAAGTGCGGAATCCGTCTTCCCTCCAGGGAAGAAGGCAGCCTGTGTGAGTGCCTCATCTCTGAAGGTGAAAGCAAGACCAAGACAGGACTGTGCCTGCTGCATCGGAGGGGACACACCGCGTCTTCTGCTCAAGCCACATGACTCTGTCACCCAGATGCCCTCGGCGTCTTTCCACACTTTGCCTGACCTCAAACAAGTTTCCTCCAGAGTTTTTAAGACTCCAGATAATCCTAAGAGGGAGAATTGTCAGAAAAGCAAAGAATACAATTCAGTGGTAGCCATGACCAGATTAGAGTCTGTCGTGTATGGTAAGAGAACAGGTCACTGAGCTCACCCAGTTTTAGAACAGTGGAGGCAGAACGTGGGGACCAAGCCACCTCAGAAAGTCAGCCCACAGTAAATACTGAGCCACAGAGCCACCTAGCTAAAGAGCCACGTATCTGACAGCGGCTCTTCCTGCCAGATGCCGGGAATTCCTCCTGACCCAGCAGGGAAAATCAGTCACCCTCCGATGTCTACGTGATATATTCCCGAGAGTGAGCTCACCGCGCGCCAATCTGCCACACCACCTCAGGAGTGGTGTGCTCCAGACACAGTTTGCTATGTGGACTAACGAAGATGCTATCAGCAGCATTCAGGAAGACTATGCACCTGCCAACTTCATGGGACGTAGGGACACAGAGGTGAGTCTGGGTCCGGGTCTAGCTTGCCACAGGGCAACCAGGAGGCTTGCATCAACGTGTTTCTGCAACCCTTTTGTAAACCTACAGTCTTGTCAGGAGCAGCGCTTACCAGTGAAGGCAGATAATTTAGATAAGAAGACAGGTGCTAAATTATGTTAAGTTAAATCCCATGGCATACGGTATTCAATAATAAAATGGATGCTGAAAGTATGTCATCGCAGTGGACAGGGTTCGATCCCCAGCGTGCTGTGCTGGCCCTGCCCCCAGGACAGGCTGAGATGGTGATTGAGACTGGGCGTGGTGGCACGCACCTATAATCCCAGGAACTGGGAGGCTGAAAACAGGAGAATCACTGCTACTCTGATTTATGTAGTGAGACTCGTAGACTCTGCAGACCCTATACCGAGTACATTAAGCAAATAAACGAACAAACAAACAAAGTATGTTAGCATATTTCTAGCATTCAACCCCTACTTTTTCTTTGTCTTTTTCTCAAAGCTGAGCACGAACACTGCATGCTTCCAAAAGCCCTGGTGGCCCTCGGTCTGTGAGTGAAACCTCTGTGATGTCCTGCACTGGTGTCCCCCCTCTGGGGACCTGTGATTACAGCTACACACTCATCACAGGCTGCTCTCCGTGTTCCCAGGGCCCAGCGCAGGGCAGCCACCAGACCCTCACCCAGGCCCATGAGCTGAGCCCCACCCTCCCTTCTGCCTCTGAAGTTCAACTTCCAAGGCTAGCGTGTGCCCTCTAGTGGATCTTAGGAGCTGGTGAGTTGGTATAGCAGTGTGGGTGAGCTCATCAGAAAAGGAAACGCGGGTACTTACTCGGAAACCTTGCAAGCCAGGAGGCCCTTCTTTGCCCTCTGGACCCATCAGACCCTTTAGGAGAGAAAAAAAAAAGATACAAAAGGTTAAGCGCAGGACTCAACACTGTCAGCCATGCGCTATCTCCTGCTTCTCACTGGGTAGGGAGACCCCAACACACCCCAGTGTGACATGCTGAGTCAGGAGGAAAACAGTATCTCAGTCCCTCTAGTCTATTTTGTCTTGTTTTTGCTTTGCTTGGGAGTTTTGCTCATTTGCTTTGTTCTTCCTTTTGTAAATGTATTTATTTCTATTAGTACAAGTTTGCAATACGTGTTTACATTCCTTGTAGGGACTTGGTACATATATATAACATACCTTGATCCTTTCTTTATTTCCTTTTCTTTCTCTCTCCCTGGTTTCATATCTGGATCATCTTCCCATCTTCTTTGTACCTATCTTTTCTTTTGCTCTTTACATTGTGGGTTTCTCACAAATGAGGAACTGTGTGGTAATTAAGCTAGTGCATCTGATTTATTTCACTTGACATCTACTATTCTAATCAACTATGTCTAATGAGGAAGACGCAGGCTGCACACAACAGAGGCCCATATAAGGACCAAGTGGCTGCCATCAGTCTTTGCACAGAGCACGCCCGGATCCCCAGTGTCTAACTCTAGCCCAGTGCCCCTTCCCCTGGACCCTGCTTGCGTCAGAGACAACTAGCTTGGGTATTCTGAACCTAGGGCAACAGTTGCGGCAAATAAAGGAAGTGTTCCAGGAAAGCCTAATTTCCACTCCAGAAGGAACTTCCACTGTAGAGTAAGGATGGTCTACCCAATGAACTTAAACCCTGCCCTCTCACCCCATGTGGTATCTGCTGCCTGCCCTCAGATACGTTGCTGGGCAGTGTTGCACCTCAACGCCCTCTTCTCTGAAGTCAAGAGAAGGAAACTGCTTACTGAGCACTGGGAGGACCATGCGCAGATCAAGCTGACGTCATGACCCCGCCCCCATTGGCTCCTACAGGCAGCTAATGCGTGCCTGACGGACCACATCTAGAGGAAGGCACAGAAGCGGAGTGGACAGCTGGAACCCCGGCTCAAGCTCTGGCTCTGGCTCTTCTTCTGAGTGGATTTTAGTCACAAAAGTTCACAGCACTTCCATTTCCTCATCCTAAAATAAATTCTAGCATACTAACAGCCATTACTGCCAGGCACTACGCGTGAGGTGGCGAAACTACAGAGGTCCAAGGCCTTTCAGTGACACCATGTCAGTGGAAAAAAATATAAACAATTTTTTACATTAAATAGCCGCATGTAGTTCCCACATGCAAATACAAGAATTTTGTGAGCTCAGGGTCCACAGCGAAGGGAGACCCAGCATGAGTGAATTCGCTTCAGGCACCAGGAAATACTGGCCCTGCAATTGCTCTGCCAGACATTGGTAAGGCCCAAGACCTCCTCTTGCTTGGGGACAGATGAAAACTGCCAGCATTTAGATGCAGACTGCTGCACACTACTGCTTTTTAAAGAACAAGATGTTTTCTCTCTTCTCTCTGGGACTGTTGAACACACATTCAAAACTTTCCATTCTCAACAGACGTGACTGAAGCCAGTTTCTCAGCTTGATTCAGCCTATGCATACTTAGGAAGCAATTGTCCTGTGCAAGGGCCTGTGATAAGACTTTTCTGAGGATTCAGGAGGGACGGGAAGGACAACTGCTGTAAGCACTAGGTTTAGTGAGTCTTCCGACCACACTAATCTGTATAGGTTAGTTCATTTGAGGCCCATAGCAAGTTCACACGAGCTCATGCAGGATGACCTTCAAGTTAGCAATGAATCAAATGAGGACTGGAGAGATTGGATAATGGTACCAAAGACACAACTCTCTTGGAGGAAAAACAAAGACAGGAAGCAAATGCCTTCCATGGCCATACCACTCTTTCTAAGCTCTCACCATAGTCAGGCCGCACTTTAGTCCATCTAAATGCTCACCGTGGGCCATCTCTGCACAAGCCTATGTTAAATTCCTACCATGCAGTAAACTTGTGGATTTCAAGATGAGAGAAATACTGGTCCTGGCCCTCAGCAATTCACACTTTTGTATCTCTTGTTGCTGGGTTTTTTTTTGTTTGTTTTGTTTTGTTTTGTTTTGTTTTGTTTGTTTGTTTGTTTGCATTTTAGGGAATGGTCTACAGGGTACTCAGGGTCTTACGACTAGACCAGACTCATAGTGATTCGCCTGCTTACAGCCTCCCAAAAGCTGAGATTACAGGCATACACCACCATGCCCAGTCTCAATTATTGTCGCAGCGCATCCCAGGGGGCAGGACTGGCATGGCAGGGAATTGAACCCCTAGCCCCTGTGACTGCTTGCAGGCACTTTAATCTACTTATCTATTTGGCTTTTGGGGGTGGCTTTTTGAACTCTAGCCAAAGGAATTTTATCACTTCCACCATGCATAGTATTCAATACCATTCCACGATACATATTCAGAAGCATGGACAGCCCCTGGACAGAGCATTACACAGGTACATTTGTCTCACGGGGCATTAAGACTGAGCTACTAACCAAGGATTTTGATATGAAATTGTTCAAACTAACATCATCTACACATTTTTCTAGTTTCAGTCTAGCCCCAGCAAAACCACACAAATGTACTCTAATGCTAAACGGGCCTCCATGGCTCAATAGGAATCTCACTTATGGGCATTTGTAAAAAGAATTGCTTTGGGCCCGGCGGGATGGCTCAGTGGTCTAAAGCGCCTGCTTGGGGAAGCTTGGGTGGCTTCAGGGACCGCGGTTCGATCCCCGGCACCACATGCTGCGCCAGCCCTGCCCTCAGGGAGGGCTGAGCCGGCCATGAAAATGAGTGAATAAACAAACAAAGGTTCTGAAACAAGAAAAAAAAAAAATGATAATAATAAAATAAAAAAAATTAAAAAAAAAAAAAAAAAAAAAAAGAATTGCTTTATTTCCTGCAATACAATGTGAGGATTGTTTTATGTCCTTCAAAAACAAAATACAGTGGCAGCCCCAACCTACCAGCTGGCATGCAAGTAGGAGCTCTCGACCTGTGGACCCACCCCACCACCATAACTCAGTCCCTGCTCACAGCAGCCCTGACTGACTGACCTTTGGTCACGCAGGTAGGAGCTCTCAGCCTGCAGCCTCCACTCCACCACCAGAACTACACCAATTCCCACAGCTTGTGACTGTTGGGCACATAGGCAGGAACACTAGACCTGAACCCTTGCACCACTGGAACTTATTTCTCACCCAGAACCAATCTCTGGCATCTGCTATGAAACACTGTAGCAAAATTCCCTATAGAGAGGCTGGGGGTCAGACCCTACCAGCTAACTAAGCAGCTAAGCATCTTGCCAGAGGAGCACAGTGGGCACTGCTCCAAAAGTGCAGCAGGAATAAGCTGAGCACAGCAGCCATACCAAGCCAGGCACATCTGGACAAGATCAAACTTGGTAGAGTCACACCCAAATTTCAGTACACGTGAATGGCATAACTTCACCAAAGTTCTGCACCAAAAGTCAGAGACCACTGCTATACAAAATGATAAAGACAAGGAGCAAAATGCAATCTCAGGTCCCAAGCCCACCCAGAACAAATATAAAAGACACAAGAAAATGGGAATGATGCAGCTAAAATCTCTGAACTAGTAGCATTTGAAGTAAACAAATCCAGAAACATATAGAGGAACTTGGATTGGAGATAACCTCTGAAGTTAAAAAAAAATGAAATCTCTGAATGAATAGAGTCTGAAGTGAAAAAAAAAAATGACTGCAAAAAAGTATAGAAGGAATTGAATAAGAAATAACCTCTGAAGTTAAAAAAAAGACATCTCTAAATTAATAGCATCTGAAGTAAAGGAACAATTGCAGAAAGGTAGAAAGGAAATGACAGCAGAAATAATCTCTGAAGTAGAAAAAGAAAGGATAACTATAATGAAAGACTTAATAAATGCCTCTAAAGACATTCATAAAAATTAGAGGAGAAAAAAAATGATGGAATCTTTGAGTGAGCAATATAGAAAAGAAATAGAATGTTTGAAACAGTTTCGGAAGGATATACAAGAAAAGAAAATCTCATTCACAAGCTGCCAACACCATATGAATGAAAGTGAAGACAGAGTTTCATATGTTGAAAACACAGTCACAGTTAGGGAAAAGGTAAGAAAGGGTCTCTTATAAACAACCAGGTGAAGAAAAAAAATAATTCAACACCTGCAAGATGATGCAGAAATGAACAACATGAGATTAATAGGAATCAATGAGAAAGGAGTCAATACAAATGATATAAAAAGAATATGGGCAGAAAAAACAGCATAAACATTCCCAATTATGAGAAAACAATAGGACATGCAGTAACTGAGGCATACAGAACTCCAAATAAATTCAACCCAACTAAAAACACACCCAGACATATAACAGCCAAGATCCAAGAAATGCAGCAGAAGAATAATATACTAAAGTTGCTAAAGAAAAGAAACAGATCACATTGAAAGGAAAACCCATCAGAATAATAGCAGATTTCTCTTCACAAACCATGAAGTAAAAAAAGAACAAGGAGCAGCATGCTTCAAGGCTTCATGAAAACAAATTCCAGCCCAGACTGCTATACCCTGCAAAACCCTCTTTCAAGTGTGAGGAAGAAGTGAAATACTTCCACAGCAAGGAACAACTGAAGAAGTTCATGATGTCAAAGCCAATCCTATATAGACTACTAAAAAATGTCTTAGAGAGGGACCAAAATGACCTGAACTCTACAAATGAGACCAGAAAGAACCCACCAAATAGGATAACCAATTCAACACAGGAGAAAAAGGAATAAACGGTAGTAAGTAAAAGACATGTCAATCATAAGTCAACACATTTCAATTGTAACCATCAATGTCAATGGACTCAATTACCCAATTAAAAGAAACAGGCTAGCAGAGTGGATAAGGAAGCAAATTCCAACAATACGCTGTATATAAGAAACACATCTAACTAAAAGAGAACTCATAGCCTAAAGCTTAAAGGATGAAAAACAATAATACATGCCCCAGCATATCAAAAGAAAGCAGGGGTAGCAATCCTGTTTGCAGACAGTCTAAACTTCAAACCAAGACTGATCAAATAAAATAAAGAAGGCTACTACATACTGGTTAGGGAAAAATTCAAGATGAAGAGGTAACACTCATAAGTATGTATGCACCCAACACGGGAGCACCAAGCTACATAAGACAAATCTTAATAGATATGAAAAATCTAATATCAAATACCACAATCTTAACAGGAACATTAACACCCCTTTATTCCAAAAAGATAGCGCAAGCAGACAAAAAGTTAGCAAAGAAGTAGCAGAACTGAAGCACATCTTGAAACAACTGGACTTGGTAAACACACACAGTGTCCCACCCAAACACTTCTGAATATACATTTTTTTCAGCTGCGCATGGGATATTTTCCAAAATAGACCACATAATAGTACATAGGTCATACTTAAGTACATACAAGAAAACAGAAATTATCCCATGCATATTATCTAACCATAGTGCAATGAAACTGGAAGTAAATGACAAAAGAAATCAAAAGAACCCCAGAAATACATGGAAATGCACCCTTCTCAGCAATCCTTGGGTTACAGACAAAATTAAACAATACTTACAATTTAATGAAAATTCAAACACAACCTATCGGAATTTATGGGATGCATTGAAAGCAGTTCTTCGACGGAAATTTATAGCTCTGAATTCACACAGTAGGAAAAAAGAACAGGAACAAATAAATACTCTCATGCAGCTTCTAAATCGACTAGAAAACGAAGAGCAAACCAAACCCACAGCCCAAAGATGGGAGGAAATTACAAAGATTAGAGCAGAAATTAATTCAATCAAGACAAAGAAAACAATGCAAAGAATTAATAAATCAAAAGGCTGGTTTTCTGAAAGATTGAATAAAGGTGATAAGCTACTAGCTAACCTCATCAAAAAGAGGAAAGGACTCAAATTCAAGCACTAAGAAATGAAAAGGGTGAAATTACTACAGACCCAGCAGAGATTTAGAGGATCATTAACAGCTACTTTGAGAATCTTTACTCTCACAGAGTTGAAGACACAGATGAAATGGACAGATTCCTAGAAAGGTATAAACTACCAAAACTGAATCAAGAAGATATAACAACTCTCAATAACACAGTAACAGCCAATGAAATACAAAATGTAATAAAAAGCCTAACAAAAAAGAAAAGTCCAAGACCTGATGGATTCACTACTGAATTCTACAAGAAATTTGCAGAAGACATAATCCCAATGCTCTTCAAACTCTTCAGTGAAATTGAAAAGGAAGCAATCCTCACAAAATCATTCCTAGAAGAAAGTATTACACTGATACCAAAACCAGAGAGAAATACAATTAAAAATGAGAACTACTGGACAATTGAACATAGATGGAAAAATCCTCAAAACAATACTCACCAATAGAATACAGCAAATCAAGAGCCAAAGTCAAAAATCACATGATCATCTCAATTAGTGTAGAAAAGGCTTTTGGCAAAGTCCAACTCTCACTCATTTTCAAAGTCGTACAGAAAATTGCAATAGAGGACCTCTACCTCAATCTGACAAAAGCCATCTATGAAAATCCAATGGGTAACCTAATTCTAAAGGGGGCAAAGCTGAAGGCTTTTAGTCTGAGATCTGTTATAAGACAAAGATGTCCTCTATAGCCACTCCTATTCAATATAGATCTGGAATCATTAGTTACAGCTATTAGAAAAGAAAGAGAAATGAAAGGAATAAGAATAGGCGAAGAATAAGTTCAACTCTTATTATCTGCACATGATATGATAAGTTACTTAGAGGGAAATTTATAGTTCTGTTTATAACTTCACCAAGAAGCTACTAGAATTAATATGCAAATTGAGTAGCATAGCAGGATACAAAGTCAAGACACAAAAGTCAATAGCATTCCTCTACACAGATGACAAACACACTGAGAGAGAAATTAGAGAAACAATACCTTTTACAATAGCACCAAAAAAAAAATGAAGTACTTAGGAATTAACCTAACTAAAGAAGTAAAAGATCTATTCAGTGAAAACTACAGCACTCTGACAAAAGCAATCCTAGAGGATTTCAGAAAATGGAAAGATATTTCTTGCACCTGGATAGAAAGAACCAACATTGTGAAAATGGCCACACTCCCTAAATTGTTGTACAGATTTAATGCAATTCTTATCAAAATACCATCAACATACCTCACAACATACCTAGAGAAAACATTCCTAAAATTTATTTGGGACCAAAAGAGACCTAGAACACAATCCTAGACATCAGGACCTAAACTTACACTACAGAGCTACCGTGATAAAATCAGAATGCTATTGGCAAGAAAAAAAAAATAGATCTGAGGATCAATGAAATAGATTAGAAGATTTAGAAGTGAACACAAACATACTCAGCCACCTATTTTCAACAAAGGAGCCAAACACGTTTACTGCAAGAAAGACAGCCTCTTTAACAAACGGTGCCGAAAACACTTGCTCTCCACATGCAGAAAAATAAAACTTGACCCAGGTCTATCTCCATGCACTAAACTAAAGTCAGAATGTATTAAAGATCTAAATATTAATGGAGGAACATTAAATCTCCTGGAAGAAAAACAGGGAGAAAAACTTGAAGACATAGTGGTAGGCAAAGAGTTAAAAATCAAAATGCACGTTTAACATTTGAAAGAATCACCTGGGACCTCCTCCAGCTGAGAAGTTTTTGCAAGTCAAAAGAAATTACCAACTGCGTGAAAAGATGACCCAATAATTTTGACAAAAAAATTAACTAATAAGTATTCAGACATAGGTCTTCTACCTAGAATTTATAAAGAACTAAAAAACATTAGGATCCCCAAATTCAAAGACTCAATCCAGAAATGGGCATCTGAGATGAACACACACCTGTCAGAGAAATTTAGCAAGCCTACAAATACATGAAGAAATGCTCCACATCACTAGCCATCCGTGAAATGCAAATTAAAACAACACTTAGATACCATCTCACCCCAGAAAGAATGGCTACCATAAAGAAATCAACCAACAACCAATGTTGGAGAGGCTGTGGGGAAAAAGGAACACTTCTCCTGTTGGGAATGTAGACCGGTGCAACCATTATGGAAAGCAGTGCGGAGGATCCTTAAAAAACTAGAACTGGAAATCCCATTCAATCCAGCTATTCCCCTACTGGGAATTTTTCCCCAAGAATTAAAAACACATCACAGTGATACTTGTGCACCTATGTTCGTAGCAGCCCAATTTGAGATAGCCAAATCTTGGAAACATCCAAAAGGCCCATCTCCTGAAGAATGGTTGAAAAAGATGTGGCATTTTTATACAATGGAATATTACTCAGCTATAAAGAATGATAAACTAGAAGAATTCATATACATGTGGATGTCTCTTGAGCATATACTCAAAAGTGAAATAAACCACACCTAAACATGTAAATATTGTATAGTCTCCCTAGTGTAGGAACTAAAAAGAAGAAATAAAAATGGAGAGGCATAACACTGCTGAATGGAAATCAAGGACTTAAGGGTCAAACAACGAAGTGACCGCAAGCAGAAAAAATAGGAAACATGGCAGGAGCAAAAGCATGCACTTATATACAAGGATGAATTAGATAACGGTCCTAAGAACAGCAAAATATTTTTTCATACTGAGGATAGCAATGGGTAACACTAAATTTATGCTTGGAATGACTGTTTTTCTTATCTTTTAGATTTGTGCTGCTTCTAATGTAATTTCAGTTACTGCTATACTCTCTTTCTCAAGCAAAGGATTGGTTTACAAGAAAACAAAAAAATATATATTAAATGAGAGTAAGAGACTAGAAAAATGCCGTAAGATTCGCCAGCTACAATTTTGTATATACTTAGATTTCCAAATGTCTATGTAAAAATGTGTAACTGCTTTTATCACATTGTATAGCGATTTATTAGAATATCAATGATGGACGGAAAATACCGATTCCAAGTTAAGTGTTAAGATGTTTTAGATTCAGAAAGACAGTGATATTAAGCTCAAGTACCTATGTTATAGATTAATAGTATCACTGAGCTTCTCTTCTGGAGGGTTAAGAATGCAAGTTTACAAACCAAAAATTAGAGAAAAAGAAAGGCTATGAGAATTGCCAATATTTGGGCGCTAGCCCTTCACGGTCAGTGAGGACTCAGCACATAAGAGAACCTGTGCTGTAACATTCTATAACTCAGTGGTTTCCCAAATTTTCTGTTCAAGGAGATTATGGGATCACAGAGGAAAGGGATTGATGATGTATAGGGTGCGTAATGAGAGTCACCTAGAGAGAAAACTTTCTCTCAGGCTTTCCCAGAGAACAAACTGGTCAAGCAATGGCCATGACTCATCCAGACACCTGATAGGAACAACAGTTCTACAAAGCACTGTATATGGTTTCAAAGTAAATCCTGAGGGGACTTGACTGACATTGAGATACAAAAGTTACATATTTTGTTATACAGGTCTTGCTTTAATTTTCCCTTAACCACCCAGAAGAAAAGTTTAACCACAAGGCATAAAACATAAAGCTAGATTAGTATGCCGAGCTGTAAAAGGCTTAAATCAACAGCTTGTGATATTGCTAGTTCTGCCAATAATCCATTGCAGTTATGGAATACTAGACTATGTTTACAACTCCTTTCTCTTAGTTCAATGAGAAGAATTTTTTTTTTTGTACCAACAATGATTAGAAAAGTTATCATGTCTAGATCCTGTGTTCTGTATAAGTACTACGAGGCAACTTTAAAAGAGGGGCTCCTGCAGTGTTCACTGCATTCTTATTAATTATCCTCAGTATCTGCACTTACATCATAAGTGATCATGGGACCCCCGGGAATGATCTGCTTCCAAGTGGATCACATCATTTACAGCTTAGCAGGGGGAGATGCAAAAGGTTGGAGTGCTCCGATTGGCAAGAAGCTCTAACCAAATGGAAACATCGGAAAGGGCATGCCTATAGGATGATTCACGTGGCTTAGCAGAGCTCAATGTTTTGCTTCTATTTTATGTGAAAAGCAATGGAAGCATCTGACTGAGCACAGGGGAGCCTTCAAGGTGGCCTGCTTGGGACCAGAGGCTCTCTCAGCAGGCTTTCCAGCCCACAGTCCCATTTGAATTCTGCAGGAGCTGCTGGAGGCCGTATCTCCTCGCCACATCCCAGTTTCTGCCTAGGAGAGAAGCTGACGAGAAAAGCATCCTCCACTCGGGGTGATGGGGGGCTTCCAACAAAACACAGTGCTCAGTCACAGAAGGACAATGGCGTTCGGGACCTGAGGGTGTTCAGAGTACACCATGTGACAGAGAGGGGTGACTTACTGGAGCTCCTGGAGGCCCAGGTGGGCCCTGATGACCTCTTGGTCCTGGAGCACCCTGGAAGCACAAGCCCAACATGCATTAGTCACGACCACCATCTTCTAGGAAGAGCTCCTCAGTACCCAACCCTCCCAAAGGGATCCTAGAGAGACATGAGGCCCAAGTGTGGCATTTGTGCTCCTTGAAGAAAGCTTCCTGAAAGGTTCTACCTCAACCTCTCTCTATGACTACAGCCTTTCCACATCTGCTACAGCTTAAATCCCCACAACAAATGCACCAGCAGCCTCTTACCTGTTCACCCTTCAGGTCCCCTCTCTGTACCTGAAAGACAGACAGGTGTTAGTGAAGGCACCTGCAGTTTCTGAACATGTCACCCACTCTTTGCTCCACTGAAAGTATTACCACAGCCTACTGGATGTAACGGCTTCTGAGTTTTCTCTGACTTTATCCCTTTTTGGAATTTAAGTCTTTCTGTCCCACTCCTGTCACCAGAAGAGTTGTACTTCACGTTTGCAGGTAAGGACTCACTCAGAGACCCAACATGCGAGTGCACAAACCCACTGACGGGGACTTACCACAGACCCTGGCACCCCAGGAGGTCCTGCAGGTCCCATGTCTCCCTGCACAGAAAGAATAAGCATTGTGTGGAGTTATCAGCTCCTGCCTTTGGTTAAGCACCGGTTGGGGATGCCCTGGCTTACTTCTGCAGGCCAGAGGGCCCTCTTGGTGTTCCACCACACACCGCCTTTGCACCTAGCCCTCCCAGCCTGACTCCTCTCTACTTCAGGGTCACAAGCTTCTGAAGAGCAGGCGCTGTGTTCTCTCTTCGGTGCATATTCCACCCCAGGCCTGGACCTGGCTGGTACCCTGTGAGGCCCTCACTGTTTATCATGACAATGCATGTGCCTCCAGAAAGCAGCCTCGGCTCACAGCCCAGAGAGCACCTGCAGGCGCCAGGCACCTGGTCAGGCACAGCAGGAGCAGAAGCTAGACATGCTGCGGTATCCCTTGTGCATTATAAGTATCTCCCAAACAAATAACTAATAAAATGTTCAGCTAGGTCCCACCCACTGTGGCTGCATTCCACACCTACACCTGTCTCACATCTCTTTCTTGGGTAGGTCACCCTCGGCTCTGACCGCTGAGCCTTGACCAGGCTTCTCAGGCCACAAGCTGCATCTTAGCTTCCCAGGGAGCATACTATTGGTCAATCTCATGAGCACCGAAGTCTTTAGTTCCATGGTTGCAGTGACTGCAGCTCAGACAAGCAGGCTCCTTGAAGGTCCTGTTAATGTACCATAAACATCAGCTTTCTTTTCACCTAGAACTTGGCTCAAGGAGCACAGAGATGTTCAGGATTTCAGAGATCAACTGGGAAATAAAAGAACGAGAGGACAAATGCGAGAGCATCCGTTAAGTCTTCAGGCTCAGGGGTTGGGCCAATGAGTCACAGCACAAATCCTCACTGTCTCGCAGGTTAAGCTGTGCACGAGAGCTCATGGCCTGTCCTGCTCTCCCCCAGTCTCCGCAGGACGCCACTGTCCTCCTCTGCAGCCGCATGCTTCCCAGTCCTGCTGGGACATGGAGTAGGTGCTCCCCTTGCATGGCTGCTCAAGTCGCTGTCAAAAACCCCTGCAGCATCAGTTCCACTTACTGCATCTTCGTTTTGTTTCTTGCGTTCATCGAGTTCTTCAAGTACCTCTTCATGCCATGTTTTCGCTCCCTAGCCCGCCCCTATCCCACGCCTCGTCACACTGACACAAGCACGCCCCCACAGCGCACTTGGGGTCATTCTGGAACCTCTCCAGGCAGTGGGGTGACAGGGACACACCTCCACACACTCACACTCCTCTTCCTAAAGGTCCTCTGAGTTTCGGCATGAGAATTCAACTTCTCAAAGCAAAGTTTACCTTCCTCTACTCTCTCAAGCTTTATTAATGTTTTGGTAAAAATATAATTGCTAGAAACTGCCCTATAATTTTATGGGCCAAGAAAGCAAGACAGTTATAAGTGACCGAATAATCAACGTCTTGGATTCATAAATATATCTTTATTTATGCTTTATATCACTATCAAATCCCAGAGACAGACAGACAGACAGACAGACAGACAGACAGACAGACAGACAGAGACAGTGGTACTGGAATCTAACCACCTACGGCTACCACACTAAGCTATATTCCCAACCCTTTTTTTTTAATTTTTAATTTTGACAGTAGGTTTTCCAGGCTTGGTTCAAACTTGCTATCCTCCTGCCCAGCTACCCAGGGTCCTGATAGCCACCTGCGCTATTTTTACTGTTAAATTTGCCCTCACAATTACTCATCAAAAATTAGTTTTTAATAATAAACAACTTTGAAATCAACCAACCAGCAGCTGTGTTCTGATATACATTATGTTACCATGGAGGCAAAGGGACATCCCAGTACTGGTGCAGGTATGCAGTTGCGCAGCTATAGCTGATAGATGCTGGGGAGTTTCTGGAGGCCAGGGCTACTTCTGAGGACTCGGTATGAATTAACCCTTCTCTAAAATATGATCTTTACTATCTTAGGAGAAAACCAAGACACAGAGCTGTTGAGTAACTTTCTCAAGTTCAAACTTTTAGCGAGATATTGATTGATAAATGCTTTCAGGGGCCATTTGCTTTCCGGGATGCAAATTGCTCCACTCTGGCAGCAGGGGCAGTCAGCCTCCAGGAAGGCTCCAGGTGCCCCAGCATTCACACTTAGTGGTGACTTCCTGCACTGCTTCACTTCCCTGCATAGGACTGAAGGTAGCAGCTGAGGTGACGGTAGGTTTCGTCTAAGAGTTGGTCATGAAACGACTAAGACCTCCACTTTGCGATTCTCCCGTACCTCAGCCCAAGAACTCTCACTCAGTTTTGGAGTCTTCATAGTGAATAAGACCTTGTGCCAAGGATCAAAGCCTCTGACCAGCAGCCATCGAGGAGCTTCTGCCTGCCACGAGCCATGTCTCTTGAGTCTGCAGCTGGATTCTCCAGTCCTGGTATCTCTTAACTATCCCACCCGGCAGACTGGCTGTAACCTCAGGAGGGACCCAGAGCACAAATGATCCGGATCCTAGATCCCCACTCCTCCAGAGCTATGTAAATTATTGTATGAAATTACCAAGACAAAGGGTTATTTGGTACACAGCAATGGATGACTAGTACAAACACCAATCTAGTAAAATTCTTAATGTGGCACAGAAACTATATTTATTAAAAGTTCAGCCTGCACTATTATATCCATCCAAGTCACATTCCTCAGTGCTGGGATACAATGCTTAACTCTCAGGACTTAAAGGAGGAGAGATTTACTGTGATCCATGTTTCAGAAGTTTTAGTCCTTGCAGGGTACTGCGGCCTGGCAGAAGGGCCTGGACAGAGGAAAGCTGCTCATATCAGACAGGCAGGAAGCATAAAAAGAAAAGAGGAACGAGGAAAGGAGAGCCACCCTTCCATGTCATAATCCTGGGCTCGACTTCTGCAGACCAGACTCCACCTCCAAAAGCAAATCCGCGTATAGCCCAATAATCCAACTGTCAAGTTTATGAGTCCATGGGGCTCTTGGGGACATCTCTACAAACCACGGCAGTACCCTAGAATAAACGTGTTGGTATAAAAAACCGAAAGCTTTCAGCTCTAACCCATCCACTGTGGGATCTTGGCTAAGGCACCCTAATTTCATGGTCTCTGCCTTTCACCTGAAGGAGCTTGACTGCCTCCATGACCCAGGCAACTTTCTCAAAGTCTGTGCAACATTTGCAGTGTGTCTCAGTGCTAGTGTCTCGGAGTGAAAGGGATTCCTGAATAGTCTAACAAATACCCTGAGATGGGGATGCGGTCCTGAACTTTGCTCCGGAACTGTCACTGCACCTGTCGTGTACAACAGCTCAGTGTTTTTCCGTGTATTAGACACAACACCGAATCTACAAATATGACTGGGAGTTGGAAATCCTAGTCACGCCCACGCTTGTGTGCACCCACACACGTACACAAGTACAGGTGCACACACAGGCAGCTATAGGAAACAGAGCCATCTCGCAGAAGAACCCAACTCCAAGCACCACCCCCTCTTAGTGCCTTGAAATAAACTAGAGTTGCTTATGTCAGCATTTATCACCCTGTCAAGGAACTACCTGACCATATTAAAATTCTGACACTGAGATAACGTAGCAAAATAACTCTCAACTCAGATTAATTAACTCAGCTGGAATTGAAAGCCCAAGTGAGCAAGCTGGGAGATATTAACATTCTCCTGCCACGTTCCTCAGGGGAGGGTTGGTCAGCTCATGCCTTTTACCTGTTTATTTATGAGGCATGCCCTATCCCAGTGACAGACAGAGGAGCCCTTTCCCCTGCTGTGATACACACAAGGAGCCAGATTATCTGTGAGGGCCTTCGCCGAACCTGGTGAGAGGGCTCTGTGGGCCACCATGTCCCTGAACAGCTGCCTCAGTAGTGCGAGGCTCCCGCGTGCCTCGGCCTGCTCTGCCCACCTTTCCCCAGCATGGCGTCTGAGGTCTTCCTAAGGCACCTCAAGAAACCAGAAAGCGATGGGTCTCTTTGTGTTTCACTCAAGGTTATGTTTTCTCACCTCTTGCGCCTCAACCCAAACCCAACACCACACCTGCCTGCTCGCCTTCATTCTGAATCAGGAGAGGGAAGTGACAGCCTGCACGGGTCTGCATGAGCATGTCACAGTGTGCAAGGAGCATGCTGTCCTTGGGGCTGACATATGGGCACTCTAAACAGCAGAACTGGAGAAGGCCTGTTGGAAGGTGTTCTGACGTGGGTGATCAATACGACAGGATGCTAGGATGGGGGAGGGGCTTTGTGGATGGAAGGCCTGGTTCAAGCTCGGTTCATAAATGTCATTAAGAAACATAGAGGACAGAGAAGAGAAAAAGAAGGAAAAAACCTCCTAAGATTGTCGTCTGCACTCACTCACAGTCGTTTTTTTCCAAAACCATTTGAAATAGAAAAACATTTTAATATATCAGGGTTTTATACGGTGGCATTGTTTTTCTTTTAACTCATTTATATTCCTAAAGGAAGGAAAAATAATCCAAGTACAACAGCCAAAAGCATCTTGTCAGCTGAGCTCTGATGCCCACCTGTTCCCAGAACTCCTAGCCCACCCCCCTGCCCAGACCCATCCCAGTTTGTCCAGGTAGAAGTTCACACCCCCAAGTCCTCAGCCCAGGGTGTCCACCTGCGGTCAGGCTTACCTTCTCTCCCTGGGGTCCTGCCACACCAGGAGGACCTGGTCTTCCCTGGAGGAAGGAAACCAAAGCTGGGTTATGGAGGCACTGGGGTGAGAGGCGGAAAGGACCAGGGCACCTGCAGCTCTGAATCAGAGCCTGGATTCTCCCAGAAGCCTAGCCCTCCTAGACTAGAATTTCTGCCCTGCCCTACTGAGGTTATTTTCCCCAGCTAACCTCAGTCCAGCATCTCTGTGCTTCTCTGCTTGAAAGTGCACTGGCACTGCAGTGTGGGCACTAAACTTTGAGGAGCAGGGAGCAGTTCCTGAGGCGGAGGGGGAGCCCATCCCAGAGAATCCAGTCAGGAGCAGGGGAAGCCATCGCCTGTGTGCACACAGGGCGCACAGAGGGTGGCGTCAGATGGGGATGGAGTCTTATCCAAATTCTCAGGGATCTGAGGATCAGCTGGGTCTCCCGACTCGAAGAAAGGTGAGGTTGCCGGGGCTTGGCCAGAACTCACTCCTGCCACAAGGAAACTCGGAGAGAATGGACATAGGGGATGACAGAGATGTAGTCCTGCTTAGCAGTGTCCTCAAGACCCTGAGCTTGGAAATCTACACAAGGGGAAGAGAGAGGCCAGGGCCCTCACCCAGGCATCTTCGTAGCAGGTTCTGGGTACCCAGAGGGCAGATGGACAAGCAGCAGTCACCCTTGGCAGAGGGAACTTTGGAGAAACGCACCCCTGCACAGAGCCACCCTGCAGGGTGTGCCCACCAGCACGTGTGCTTCCTTCCACCTGGAGTACCCAGGCCTGACAGGAGATGCTGGCCCCACAGCAGGGCCCCGGGCTCAGCGCTCTGCATCCTCAGTTGCTCCTCTGCTACCAGCACACTGGAGCTCCCCGCTCCGACCTGGGAAGGGGCCTACTCTCTCTCCTCAGGCCAGCACCAAGGGTCAAAGGTCAGGTCTGGCCAGAGACAGCACACCTGGGTTTTGCTCCAGGAAAATGCAGCTTCATGTTTATGATATGGTGTGGAGGGAAGAACTGAGATATAAAAACATAGGATTCCAATCAGCTGCATGGGGCTGGCAGGATGGCTCAGTGGTCTAAAGCTCCTGCTTAGGAACGCTTAGGTGGCAGCAGGGACCAAGGTTCAATCCCCGGCACCACATGCTGCACCAGCCCCACCCTCAGGGCAGGCTGAGCAGGCCATAATATAAATAAAAATAAATAAAATCCAATCTGCTACGTGACAATGGATATAAATCTGGGCATTATTTCTTAGTAATAGAAACAACTACAAATTTGATCTATATTACTATATAGTGTGCTGAACAGACACTTTTACTACAATTAGACATTAAACATAGTTAACTTGTGTGCTTTATGTTACATTTGTATTAACATGCTGACTAACATGTTATGTTAAATTGTACCATTCAATATGACAGGTATTTTCCCAGCAGTCTTCAGTATGGCTTTAACTTTTATTTAATTTCTTTCATCTATTTATTTATTTGGCACAGGATCTCACTGTGGCGCTCAGACTCCTAGTGATCCTCCTGTTTTCAGCCTCTGCAGAGCTGGGGTGACAGGTGTGTGCTGTCACCACCCAGTACCACTTGCTGGCTCTTCCCAGGGTTGGCACGGCATGAGGGACCAGGGATCGAACCCCAGCCCTCGCCTCACACTTGCTAGTCAGGAGCTTGGACCGCAGAGCTATCTCCCCAGTCTCTTAGTTTCTATTTTTCAATCATTTAAACACTTAATTTACTTTTAGGATAGAGGATGTGAATATAGGATACAAATTTAAAGGTTCACACCCTATGAGGCAGCCACTTGGTGTCCTCTGTTTGTCCCCTTAGAGCCTCTGTCACTTGCCGTTTTGTCAGGAGGGAATGGTTTCGTGGAAGACGTGTTCTTTACAGAGGGCAGGGGCTGTAGTTGGAGGGGTGCCGTGGGGAAGACTCAAAAGAGCGCCCAACACACAGCTCACAGCAGGGCTGTGCTGCTATGAGAACCCAGATGCTGACGGAAGCGAGGCCGAGCCCAGGCAGTGGCGCTCGCGACGGGGAGCAGCTGCTCTGTCCGACACGGCTTGGCTTGCTCCCCCCCAGCTCACCTTCCTAACAGGTCACGAGCTGGTACCCACTGGTGCTCCAGAGGTCACCCCTGTCTATGGAAATCACTGACACATTTTCCCCGTTAGCAGGGCAACTCACATCAGCACACGGATGAATCTGCAAAGCTCCATCTCAGCCTCACATCAGCACGCCTGAGCCACCCGCTGTGTTCTCACTGCAGAGCACTCGGGCGCCTCTGCTCTCTGACGAGTGTACAGTCACGGCCCTGGACATAAGCCACTCAGGACACTGGCCCACCAGCTGTGGTCTTTACACCAGTGACAGCACTTAACGCAGGGAGACCCCTTCCACCCAGGAGCTCCCATAGTCACTCTGGACACTGGCTGGCCGCAAACCCCCTGTGGCCCTCACTGGAGCAGGGAGAAAGTCCAGGGCCCAAGGATTTAGGGGCCCAGGTCAAGGTCCACTCATCTTCTAACAACACTAAGCCCACCCACCCACCCTAAAATGCACTTACCTGCTCTCCTGTCTCCCCAGGCTTCCCAGGGAATCCATCTAGGCCTCGCTCCCCCTGAGAAAGAAGGAACAGGAGTGTAAGTAAATACATTTCCTGTCACAGAAATGAAGTGACCACTGCCATGGAAATGAAGGCCAGGCAGAAGCCTTAAGGCTCTGAGGGTGCAAAGCACCAGTGTGGGCCAGGCGCCTCTGCACATGGGGGGTCAAACCCACACACCATTCAGGGTCACGGGGTGGAGGGCAGACTCACAGCCCCCTCTGAGCTTCTACATCTGTAAGCCAGGGGACGGCCATGCAAGCCTTATAAACTGCACGCGTTCCTCAGCATGAGGGTCAACGTAGGAGGTAGAATGCGTACACGGGAAGAAGACTGTAAACACATTCTATGCATCACATGCTCATCTTATAAATAAACACGAACACGGCCTCATGGGAACAAGGATAATCTACTGCCCAAAGGTCCTGGCATCCAGGAAATGGCACGTCTGCAACACCTGTCCATGGAGGACAGGAACTGCCGGCACTCTCCTCCTGCCTAGCCGCTCCCTTCACTGGGCAGTGCCCCCAGATGCCAGAGGCTCCGCTCAGAGGCTTGCTCTGGCCCAGGGTTCTCAGCCGGCATCATTCTTCCAGGTGGCCTCCAAAACTCAGGGATAGAGACATGTGGATGCTCAGAAAGGCAGGCTCACTGACACCAACCAGCTCTTCCCCAGCACCCCGGGAGCCACGGTGTCCACCTCCTCACTTGCTGTCCCCTCTGCTGGCTGTTCAGCGTCCCTAGACTCAGCCTCAGTATCCTGACCTTGCCATCTAGTTCGATGCCCCGTTACTCTCCAGTATGTGCGCATGTCCATCTTCTCTAACTCAACCTGCACGTGTCATCCCACTTTCTTTAGTATCCAGTGTGGTCACTCTTTCTCCATCATGGCCCCAGAGCCAGCCCAGAGCTCGCCATCTGGCCTCAGATGACGCTTTATGACTTACGCAAAGCCAACACATGGAAACTGTTCTGAACTCTCCTCATACTTCTCCTGCCTCCTAAATTCTGTGGAACTTACTGTTCATATTGCTGTTCCTATCTTTCATTCCTTAGTGACAATGGGTGCCTGCTCCTCCTTTTGGGGTAAGCAAGCTTCCCGGAAAGGTCAGTCAGTTGGTGTCCATCCGTCTGTCCGTCCATCCGCCTGCCTGCCTGTCTCAAAGCGGGTGAGCAAAAAACTGTGCCTCTCTGCCCAATGCAAGCAGTGGACAGGGCAGGAGCAGCACACCTTAGCCTCCCCAGTAGCAGCCCCAGTGGGTCTCAGCCAACTTCCCAGCACCCCCTTCCCCAAGTCCACTGACTTGAACTTGGGGGTGGGCAGTTTCCAGCACCTCTCTCGGCTCTGCAGTTCAGTTTCTTTTCCTCTGGATCCATGTAAATGTAATCCTGTTTCTACCTTTCAAAAATTATTTCATATATCCAGGTAATGGATGCTCACATTCCTACTTTCAGGGGCTAGTCTGTCTGACTTCTTTGGAGGAATCAAAGAAAGAGCTGCCGGAACTGGCCTGCTCTTGCTGCCAGCTTCTTTCTCGGTGGCTGGAAGCCTTGCATACAGATGCAGAAAAACGAGGCCACTGAACTCCTGCTGAGCACACACAATGCTGGCCTGACAGTCGGGTCTCCTGACCTTTGACCCTCGCGCTGCCCCCACACCCTGCAGGCCTGAACAGGACTAGGCAGCACGCCAGGCTCTCCCTTGGTCCAAATCTGGGCAAGCTAGATTTGGTCTCCAGGGCCTGTGGGACCTTAGGCTCCCTCTACAGGTAAGACACCGAGAGCTGCGCGGGTATGCATGTCTGCATGTCACCCGGGTCCTAGCACACCTCAGGGCTCAAAGAGAAGAGCGACCGAGGTCCAAGTGCCACTTTTCAATTTCTGCCTCAAAGCAGAGGCTCAGCCTGTGCCCAAGGCCCTATCCTTTAGCACCTCACATACGCACTCAGGGATGAGCGGGCCAAGAGTCCGTCCTCCCAGCTACGACTGGGGTCAGAGAGGCCTGGGTGGGCAAGGAGAGAGCAGTGAGGGTTGCCAGTCAGCATCTGGGCACTCTGGTGTGCTGATAGTGAGTCTCCATCAGAGGAGCCACAGAAGTGAAGATTCTGAGAGAAGGAGGGGAGAGGGAGACATAGGGAGAAGAGGGCAAGGGGCACGGAGAAGCAGAAACCAGAAAACATCATGGCAGCAGGGCACGGAGGAGGTAGGCGCCTCACCTCACTGCAGACAGGAAGCAGCAGGGTGAGAGCGTACACGCTAGCTGCTTCTGTGGTCTCCTTCCGGTTTTGTTCTGCCAGGACCCCTGCCTACCCAGAAGGTCCTGCCCACTTCAGGACGGATTTCCTCTCTGTTTGCTGTCCTAGCTGCCAATCATCTCTGGACCCTCCCCGCCATATACTCAAAGGTGTGATTGGCAGATTCCAGGGGCCGTTCTCAACCCAGTGAAGTTGCCAAATAAAGTTACTAGTTAATTCTCAAAAGAAGCCCAAAACTAGTGCAGGGTGAGAGACTAGCAACACCAGCCCCAGAACCCCAACCACTCCAAGCCCGCCTGCTGTGGTTCCACATTGCTGACAGCAGAGGGAGCACTGGCTTGGCTTAAGGGGGGGAGGGGGACACGCGAGGCCCTGGACTGCCCTTGCAAGACAGTTTGGAGACTTTACGATGGGCACAACTCCCATGGGAGGGGCCATGCCTGAGTTCCTACCCCTCCTCCTCACCTCCAGTGGAAACCTGTTGCCCACCCAGAGGAATATGTGGGGGTGCCTCTCCAGAAATCAGCCCCAGCCCTGATTCTCGGCCTACTCCCTGCCCCTCCTCCCTTTTGTTCCTCTGGATCCTCCTTACAGGTGCAGGTCTTCCGGCCTACCCCCGATCCACGTTCCTTGTCCCTGTCAGATGGCGCCCAACGCGCTGCCGGCCAGCACTGTCCACCTGTCTTTGTCCCATGTCTTCCCCAGGTCCACCACTGCTGTCAGCTGCTGCCGTGACGGAGCACACAGTTGCCTGGCCTGCAGCTACATGGACCCTGTGAGCCTCTTCACAAAAAATGGCCTTCACTGCTGACCTCTGCCCACCACCTCAGATATAACACAGAGAAGTGGGCTGCGCGTGCTCTGGCCATTCCTATTTCATGTCCTTTGACAGAATTCTAACCCCTGCAACCTACCGCCTAGGGATATGCAAAGTGCTCTGTTTGCCTTTGCTTTGCTTTTAGGTCCTTTCTACTTACTTACCTATTTATTCATTTACTCATTTATTATTTCTCTTTGCAGGCACATAAGAGAAATGCTTGGCCCAAGAGAGGACACAACCCAGGGTGGGCCACAGCCTCACTGCCCAGCTAGTGTCACTGCCTCCTCAAGGCCCTGTATCCTGCATCCCTCTCCAGAGTGGCTTCTCTCGGAATCTAGGTATCCTCATCTCTGCCTTCCCCAGCCTCTGTCTGCATCTGGCATGCTCTGCATTCCCCACTAGCTATTTTACTGAGCAGGACTCTCCTGGGATGTGGCTTGTGACCTCCACAGGCCTGGCAGACTCAGGGAGTGCAAAGATCTGTGCCTGGTACCAACCAATGCCAGGCAGGCTTCGGGAGTGCGCTTGTCCAGAGGACCACTGCAACACCTAATGGCCTCCAGCTGCATGATATGGCCTCAAATGCAAGGCAGAACGGAGCATATTTTGTTGGTCCTCAGGAAGTTCGAGCCCACCCAGTTATGATTCGACAAGAAAGGAGGTACATGTACCTTTTTACCTTAAGGTCCAATAAAGAGCCCAGCCTTCTTGGGAGGGTAGAAGTGAGTGTCTGAAGATCTGAGGGTCCCCAAGGCTGCCTGCACCCCTCTAGGAACCTCCAAGCCAATTCCCAGCCTTTAAGGCTCTAGCTCATACTTCAGGTGAGAGATAGGAGATTTCCTCAGGGGCATGCAGGACACTGGTGCCTGAGATCTCAAGTTGCTGGGTGGGTGCTCCATAGAGGGAGGTCAGACAATCAGGGAATGGGTCTTTCTGTGCCCCCACCCAGCACACATCTTACAGTCAGAGGCTTTAGAGCCTGTCTGAGGTCCCGGGGCTCACAGAAGCATCCCCGTGGACATATAGGTCCTCTGACTACAAGCAGGCACTCTTCCCATTTCACTGTGTCCTTCTCTCTGAGCTTTCTGGTTCAGGATGCCTGGAGGTGAACCTCAGTCACCTGAGGTTGTCATGGAAATGGTTTTCCAGACAAACCTGGGGCTCAGAATGTCCCAGTTATGATTCGTTTAGTGTGTGGTCCCTGCTGACTGTGTCTTTAGAGATGTGTCTTACAGTTTGCCAGTCGTCCTAAGCTCTGCCGCACTTGGGCTTCAGTGACCCTGGACCACCAGGACCTTCTCACACTGCAGAGCCCGAGTCACCTTGCTATCTGAAGAGATGCCTTCCAAAAGTCCCAAAGGAAGAGAACATCTTGCACCCAGTGAAGGATGAGTGGTTTCTCACAGCTGGCACAGGGCCAGGGCATTGTGACGCCAGCCTGGTGAAGCCAGGAAGATGGTGGAGTCTATCTCAGTGAAGATGGAAACTTCCACCTTGCTAAACGTAAGGACTGAGGGACGTTCCTGAGACAAGTAATAATGTCAAGTATGCATTAAATACAAGAACTGGAAAGGGGTCAGAAGTACACAGAGCATAGCTTCCTTGAAGAGTGCATGAGAAATGGAGGTGCAGAGCACAGAGCCACTTGTCCCCAGATCACACAGTACATAGAGAAGAGAGCAAGCAGTCCCATGCAGAGCTCAGCTAGGGGCTCCCGTCTCGCGCCCACAACCTCCTCTCCCTGTGTCTGCCTCTCTTCTTTTCTTTCTTTTTTTTTTTTTTAACAGTTTCAAAACAAGTTAGTAGGATGGTTATAATTAATACCATGTGTATTGTTGTCTTTGTAGTACAAGGTGAAGATCTGGTATCTTGTCAAAACAACATTACTACAAACTTCTATTCTCAATGAACTAAGAGAAAGTAGCTATATATCTATGATATATATCATATATATATGTTTTTTTTTTCTTTTTAAAGTTTCTAATACTAGGAGAAAATGTCATACTATGTCTTATAAGTAGATTGCAAGTCAGGTACAGTATGAATCATAAAACAAAAAGCTTAATTAAACCATATTCAGAAAATTATTTAAATATTCATTACAATTAAATTAAATATTTCAAAATAATATTCTAAAATTCAAATCATGATTCCAACTTAAGAGGCCAGAATGTTTTGTATCATATGTATGAATCTGTAATCAATTCAGACTACTCATATAGTATTTGAAAAGGTGAGTATATACAAAGATATAAACTAAGCAAAAGTTTCTGTGGTAGTAAAGAATTACTAAGAATAAAACAGCATAATACTGGTATGGCAAATATATGACTAGAACTTCTAACAGTTTGGGGATAGGATATCACACAAAGTTCTAATATATCATGGACACAGACAATGTCCGTGACACTTACGGGTAGCCAGGTGTCACTTGTAGCACTGAGCTACTGCTATTTCATTGATATCCACCCTGTAGGCCCAGACAGAATCATGACCCATAGGGTGCAGAAGTCCATTTGTAGAATATGCTGATGGACATATTCTGCTGCTGTATATAAAAGAATAGTTGAAAGACTACTTTTGTATACCACTTTTTCTCTTGTGTTTAATTATTTGCCCTATTTTGTGGGTTCTTTCCATTCTTCTTCATGGAGTTGTGGTCATTTTGATCCCTCTCTAGAATACCTTTTAGTAAACTATGCAGGGTTGGCTTTGTCATCATGAAATTCTTTAGTTGTTCTTTGTCCTGGAAGTATTTCACTTCTCCATTGGACTTGAAAGAGATGTAATCCAGGACAGCAACTAGGACCTTCGGCATGTGAGTCCAAGGCTCTGTGGACATTGTTGTAGCCTGGAAGCCCTGGCCTTAACTTCTGCCTCACAGGAGGCAAGGATGGTAAGGACCACACATACCAAAGACAGCAACTTGCAGCAAGACATATGCTTTGGGTGGGGATTAACACATTGTCTACATCCCACTGCCCCACAGGCATGTGCATGCATGCGCGCACACGCATGCACACACACACACACGCACACACGGAGTAGACAGTCCCTCACACCTTCTCCCTCCTTGTCATGGAAAGCAGCATTGATTGGCTCATGTAAACTGTAAATACCTTTTCTCCTTGAGTCCCTCTTTCACCTCGTTCTCCTTGGAGTCCCTGGAGGAAGAAACAGCAGTGATCCATCAGGGCCAGTGCAGCTGCTCTGCCTTTACAGTCGCCTCTCTAACCTGTGAGGGTCCATGAGGGAACCTGCCATGCAGCTTCCAGCCCAGGGCACCAGGGTACCAGTGGGGACAAGCTGCTTCGCTACGTGGCTCTTCCCCTAGGAGGTCAGCTCTGGGTTTTTCGCTGGTGCACCAGGTCCTCACAGCCACGATCAGAGACACATCTGAAGCCAGCGGGCCAAGTGGGGATTGGTGGCTTTGGGGTCAGATCAGTCTGTACCTAGAGTCTGCAATGCCCGTCAGGACGTGGATTCCAGGAAGGGATCCCCACACGGAGCTGGAGTCTCTGGGTCCCGCTAGCACACGTGCTGCGCTTTCCATGGGGACACCCCGGCCACCTGCACACCCTCCTCTGAGCAGCACCCAGATTCTACACAGTGTGCTCCCTCCTGCTCCCCTCCTTTCTTGCAGAGGGGACCACTGAACACTTCCCAGGAAGCACACTGCCCAGTGCAAATACCGCTCTGACCCATTTCCTGATCCCAGGAATACATCACACATCTCCAACCTGCAGAAAAGCACAGGGCCAGAGCCACAAGATGCTGTCCTGAAGGAGAGAGAGTCTGCAGACTCCCCAGGCCTGTGGGCCAGTGCATACCGATGCCACTTTAACCCCATCTGAATACTGTGTCCCTCCACACAGATCAGAATTCTTCTCTCGCTCAGATTTCATTACTTATTAGTAATGTTTGCAGTACGGATTAATTTCTCATGGGGATTTGGTACAAAATCTGACACAGCACTATTTTTCTTTTTTTGGTGCGGCCAGTGCAGCCCAACCTGGGGGCGGGGCTAACATGTCATGTGGTGCCAGGAATCAAGCTGCAGTCCTGCATGCTTGCCTATGCTTCCACAGGCAAAGGCTTTGGACCACTGAGCTATCTCACCGGCCCCACAAGCACAATTTTTATGTTTCCCCTCTCCCTTCCTCTTGCCTCCCCCCTTCTCTTGGTCCTTCCACTTATAAAAGACCTATTCCACTATTTGCTATTATCTACCTCTTATTTTGCGTTCGTGTTTTAGGTCTCATAGAAGAGACATCATGCAGCATTTAAGCCTGCGTATCTGTTTTGCCTCAGTAAACACTATGGTCTCCAGGCGCACCCTTCTTCCTACCAATGACTCTGGCTTTCCTTCACAGTAGACTACCATGCAGAAAAACTCGGCTGTGTATAACTACCACATCTTCCCAGTCATTCACCTGTTGCCAAGCATTTAGGTCCCTTCATATGTAGATTTACTTATTATGAATTGTGCTGCTATAACCATAGCTATGCATGCATCACTGTGATACGATGGCTTTAATTTTGGGGGAAAATACCTAGAGAGGTAAAAATCTTGAAAACCTTAGTGTAGGCAAGGGCTTTCTCAACAGAACACCAGAGACCTGGCTGGGAAGCACAAGGTCCCGAGTTCAGTCCCAGGTTAAAAAAAAAAAAAAAAAAAAAAAAAAGGTATCAATAGAACACCAATAGCACAAAAAATAATATCAAGAATCAAAAAATGGAATCATATCAAATTAAAAACCTGAGCCAGGAGTGGTGGTGTATGCCTGTAATCTCAGCACTTGGGAGGATGAGGCAGGAGGATCAGTGTGAGTTCGAGACCAGCCTGGGCAATAAAAGTGAGGTTAAGGCCAGCCTTTCTCAAAAAGGCTAAATAAATAAAAATTCAAAGCCTGCACAGCAAGCAGATCAGAGTTGATGAAAATGACTTTAAATTTCTTCTTTCATCTGGAGACAGTCTCAAGCATTTTGTAATGAGAACCAAGGACAGGACTGCCACCTCAGAGAGCACTGTGCCGCCCCGCACCAATGACTGCTCCGAACACCTAACACACATTGATACTGATTCAGAGCAAAAAGTTCAGAAGACTGTTTCCCTCCCAAGAAAGCAGGGCCAGACAGGTGGGTAAAACCACTTCTTTAGATCAAGTGTCAGAAGCTCCTAGGCCCTGCTTTGCCTCATTGTCTTGGAATGGAGCCCCAGGAATGTGTGCTTACACTCACTCCCCAGATGACTCTCAAGATTCATAGCATTTAAGAATTTCTAGCCTACGAGAAGAGAAACCAGTATTTTCTTGGACCAAATGTGTGTAAGACAAGGGTCCCTGTCATGAATTACATCTAGATACCCCCACTAAGGTCTTGTATGCTCATAGGTGGGGCTTTGGGGAAGCGATTGGATCGTGGATGCTGGAACTTAGGCATGTAGTACTAGATTAGCTCTCAGATTGGTACAGGTATGGATGATGGATTTACTGAAGAGGGAAGATTTGCTTTGGGCGTGGGAGACACCAGTCACTCGGCCAGGATAGAATATGGAGGAGAGAAGGAAGCTCTGTACTTACTGCTGCCAAGCCATGAGCTGTTTCTCCTCAGATACTTACTCTCTGTGCCCTTTTGCCACTCCCTGCCAGACCAGCTGACAACGGACTGAAACCTTTACAAACTGTGCATCAGAATAAACCTCTTGTCTTGAATTCACCTGTGTGAATTCATGGGTGTCAGGAGTTTTGCCCAAGTAGCAAAAAGTAATAGACAGCCCCCTGCCCATTGTGAAGAGGTAGGTAAGGGTCTGAGTAAAGAGTTTGGCTCCTGATTCCTGGAGCCATTACATATTAGTATTGTTTTCAGTGCTTTACTTACTGGCGCCCCAACATGCCCAGGGGGTCCTGGAAGTCCAGGCGGTCCTTGGGGACCCTGCAGAAGAAGGTTCACAAAGGAAAGATTAGGGATGGAAAAGGAAGACCAGAGCCACTCAGGCTATGATATTCAGTAGAAGCAGCCAGGTCTGCCAGGCTGTCTGCATAGGTCTCCCCAGGGGACACGCTGCCTGCACCAGACTCCTCAGCCTCTTGTCCCTAAGACAGCATGCTTTTTGCAGCTGTTGGAGCCATGATCACACGCTAAGGTGCTGAGGCTTAAGGAACTGCTGGGGATGTGCCTCTGAGCTACCCCAAACCCGCAGGCAGCAATGCCAGTTCCCAGCTGTCCCGCTTCCCTGGGCCTGGACGTGCTCATGTTGTCTGAAAGGCTGAGACTGGTTCTGGTGGATCAGCACTTCCACACTGGCACAGTGCCAGTCCTGCACAAATAAAGCCTAACAGTGTGCCCAGTGGGAGTCCAAAGGGCCCAAGGCGCCTCTGCTACCCAGCCCATGAACTGCTATGTAAGCATCTATAAAAATCTCTGAAAATAAAAATACTCAACTCCTCAGCCAGGGCTGACCCAGTTTTTGTAATCTATCACAGTACTATAAACAGATAGTACTTGAAGAGAAACCCTCACACACATATGCACATATGCAAGTTTCATTGATTTTAAGGGAAAACATAAGAGAAATTTGAAAGAAATTTCAGGGCTATAAGGAGCAGGTTATACAGATTATAATGGCATCAATATCATGAATACTAGACACCATTTTACAGAGTAGGCAAGGTCTATCTATTGATGCTTCCCAAACCTCTTGATAGATATAGAAGATAAATTACCATGTATATGATCAGTTTTTTTTGCAAGAATTAAGGAGAAATTATATGGACGGATATTCATACACACATATAAGCAGCTTTGTGGCAAGAACTGGCAAGAAAAATTGTGAACATCCTACCTCCACCTAAAATGACTGTATAAATGGATGTATACGGAACATATACTCATTGGTGAAATAAGCCCGACCTACATGTGTAAATATCGTATAGTCTCCCTAATATATGAACTCTAATTTTTTTTCTTTCCTTACCAATATCAATTGGAAGGTGTGTCATGCCCACACCCCGTGCTCTGTATAACTATTGTGAGGACAATATGCAGTGTGTCAACTGTTAAAAAAAAAAAGTAATGTTTATTGAAAATGCTAATGTTTAATTGTTCAATCAATCTTATATACTTATATCTATTAATCTAAACTGATCCGATGATGAAAATATGTAATATAACCATTGTTAAATGAAAAATAATAAATAAATGAATGAATGAATAAATAAATAAATAAACAAACAAACAAAATGACTGGTATGACACCAGACCCATCCCCGAGAACATTCACAGAGGGTGCAGCTCACAGATGCTTACCCGCATGCCCACCTCTCCAGGCAGCCCCGGCTGTCCCAGCTCTCCTGGTTCTCCCTGTGCACACAAAACAACACATGATCGCAGCCAGCAGGATATAATTCCAGGCACCCCAGAGCAGCCCAGCGCTTCCTGAGGACCATTGCCCACAGCTCAAATTCATCCCAGAGGGAAAATACACATCTGGGTAAGGGGCCTGGGCCCCTGCTGGAAGCGTTCTAGAAACAAAGGAGTTGATGTTCAGAGCACAAAATATTAGCTCTCCTGCTGCTTGTTCCAACCACCAGAGGTCAATGAAATTAGATCCGGACAGAGGGCAGATGAACAGGAGTAGTCCCAGTGAGGCTCACTGTCATGGAGAATGGCTGTGGTCACATGGAGGGAGCCAGAAGAGGGTCTAGGGCTCATTAGTCTCCTTTCTTTCCTGTCCTGATGTGTTACCAGTTATGGGTTTACGTGTGCATGCGACTCAGTTTCCACCCTGAGACTTGATCATGCTTAGGCAAAAAATAGCAAAGGAGCAGAGGTAGAGAACGTACAACCAATCTATGTTTGGGTTCTTGGTGGAAAAATATCCTTTCGCTTAGGAGCAGACTGAGCTGCTCTTTGAGAGCCCCTCTGCTGGGTTCCTAGAGCATGCTCCAGCCCAGAAGCAGGTGGGGTGAGTCTGAGTTAGAAGAAGGTGGCTGGACACACGGTCTAAGGGGCACTGCTTGGGTCCCTGAGGACTCACTTAGTTACGGACTGGGGACTCGGGTGATCCTTTCCCTCTCTGAAGCTGGTTCTACCTGAACGGTCAGCTAAACAGAACCCTGTGTGGAGCTACTCAGCCAGGTGAGGAAGCAGCTTCCAAGGACACACAGGTAAAGCCCGGTGCTGCCGGTGGCTTCTGGCATTGGTGTGACTACCGAGCTAAGCTGCAGCAACCTGGAAACAGCTGGGACACAGGAGCCCCCGTTCAGGCCTGGCACTGGCCATGTCCACACCTTGGCAAGAAGGTACTGGCCCAGTGCTTCCTTGTCGGCGGGGGCAGTAGGGCCAGAACTTACCCTCATGCCTTTACTGCCATCTCTGCCAGGAGGACCTGGAAGGCCTGGGGGTCCCTAGGGGAAGGAAAGGAACAGCAGGTGGTAGAGGATACAGATAGTACTAAAATAGCTTCCTGGGATGTAGCTACTGTGGAGAAAGTACCAGGCAGATAAGGAGGTTGGGGCCAAACTTTGCAATTGAAAGAGTGACCACTGGGTCCTGTGAGATAGCTCGAGGTTGAAAGCGCCTGCTCAGGTAAGCTTAGCCAAGCACGGGAACCATGGTTCAATCCTAGGTACCACAGGCTGTGACCACCCTGCTCCAGGGTGGGCTGAGCCTACCACAGGAAAAATAAAAACAAAAATAAGATCAATAAATAACCATCAGCTTGCAGCCAGGACACCTCCCGGGAACAGTTAGGAATGCAGTTCCCGGGCGCCTCGCCAGACTGACTGCGTGAGCGTCCGCCCACGTTTTCACGGGGTCTCAGGTTACCTGTGCACCTGACAAAATAGGTGAGAAGCCCCACAGCATGGCGGCAGGTCTGTCCTTCCTCACCCAGGGCCCCGTCATGCATGCAGTGCGGAAGGCGGGGCTGCAGGGCGCTCCCGACCCAGACCCCCAGCCGGGGGGAGTCCCTGGAGAGGTGGTGCTGGAGCCTGAGCAGCCTCCCTGGCTGCCTGCAGCACTGCCCAGGTACAAGGAACCGAAAATGGGACCGGACCCTGCAGATGCCACCTGGGAGGCAATCACGCCTAGCTGAGGTACAATAGGCATCCAGTTTATTTGTTTTTTTAAAATATGGGACAAATTTCACGTTAATAAGTCACACGCAGGGGCCCGGAGGGATGGCTCAGTGGTCTAAAGCGCCTGCTTGGGAAAGCTTGGGCGGCTTCAGGGACCGCGGTTCAATCCCCGGCACCACATGCTGCGCCAGTCCTTCCCTCTGGGCGGGCTGAGCCAGCCATAAAAATGAGTGAATAAACAAACAAAGGTTCTGAAACAAGAAAAAATAAATAAATAAATAAAATTTA